>APFE030604101.1:6004-87326 GCA_000404065.3 Pinus taeda
TGTCACTAGAGAGTCTTAGACTCCTAGGGAGGTTAGGTTTGTCCGCAAACATAACTCTTTCCGCATGACACACCCCATTCTATTGTGGGTTATGAGGTGTTATTAACTCTCATCGAATGTCTTCTGGTGCACAATATTTCTTGTATTCATTCGACACATATTCTACACCGCTATCACTTTTGAGAGATTTAACTTTCCTACTAGTATCTTTCTCAACAAGTGCCTTAAATTAAAAAAAAAATAGCAAACATATGATCTTTCTTATGCATGAAGAAAATCCAACACTTATGAGAAAAATCATCAATAAATATTACATAATACCTGTGCTTGGTCGTGGATGTTGATGAGAACGGTCCACACACATATGACTGAACTCATTCAAGGATCGCTTGCACTAGAATGTCTTTATCATGAAAGGAAGCTTTGGTGTACTTCCCTAATGTATACCCTTTGCCTGTGTCTCTCTTCTCTAGTGTACCCTTGGGAAGTCCTATAGAAATTTGCTGCATGATCTTCAAAGCTTCGTGGTGCAAGTGACCCAAACTTCTATGCCACAACTCACTGATGTTAAGGCTCTATGCCTTTTTTTCTTTAGTGCTCAAAGTAGCGCAATATTCTACATCCAATTTATAGAGGTTCTTCACCGGAACCCTTATCTGCTTCACTTGTCCTAAGGTTATGTGATGAAGGAAAGCCTTTCCCTTGCTAAATATCACATCATAGCCATTGTCCTCCAACATGGCAACTGAAACCAAATTCTTCTTCAAACCCGGAACATACATGACATCTTTTAATGTGAGAGGAGTACCAGACTCCCTCTGAAAGGTAATAGTACCAATTTCGATCACACTATATCTCCCATCATCTCCCATCTCGATGTGCATTTGGAGGTCCTTCTACTTCAAGTCACTGAAGAACTCTTTGTTGTCGGTCATATGGAATGGGATCCATTATCCAGGTATCACACACTACCCATCACCGATGTCACCATGAAAGCAATGAGCATGAAATCCAATTCGAATTGTGATGTAAGAGCTTTGCCTACCTCTCCTCTTGAGGTATTCTTACTGGCATTCTTGTGATGACACTTTTTGGCATAGTGTCCCAGCTCGTGACAATGAAAAAATTTAATCTTCGACATGTCCTTCTTCTTACCGTCCTAATTAGAATCTGATTTGGAATGGGATGACTTCCCCTTCCATTTATTTTCCTTTCTAGATAAGGCACAATTATCCTCATCATCATGCTTAGATGAGGATCCATATCTAGTGTTTCATCGAATCTCTTCTTATACCAAGTCGAACCACAATCGCTCCCACTCTGGTACCTTCTCCCTCGCATTAACAAAGTCTTGGTAGTTGTGCCAACTCTTGGCAAGTCCTAGAAGTGTTAGGCTCACGAGATTGTCTTCAGCAACTATAACACCAACACTTCCAAGAGAATCTTGACATTGGGTGAACTTGGTCAAGTACTTCGGTATTGTGTCGCCCTTCTCCATCTTGATCTTTATGAGATTTTCCTTCAGTGACAGATTCCAATGGTCACTGTTGTTTTGAAACGGATCTTTCAAGGCCTTCCACATTGAAAATGGAGTTTCCTTACCATGGAGGTTCAAGACAATATGATCTCAAACTCCTCCTAAGATAATTATTCTCGCCTTTGCCACACACTTTCTCCACTTTGCTAAATCCTCAGCATTAGCTGGCTTAGGAATATCTTTGTCTATGAGTTCCTTAAGCCCATCGGCTTACAACACAGCCTCCATCCTATCCTTCCAAGCAATATAGTTTGAACTACCCTCTAGGACATATTTGAGTCTCAATGTGTAGAACGACATCGTGCTGGCTCTAAAGTATGATACTGTAAATTCAATTTATCTTGGAAAGAAAAACTTGTAGTCTCCTATTTTATAGTGATTTCAGGTTCGATACCATGTATAAATTCTTTGTAGATTCAAACTATAGATTGTAATATGCTAAAATAATTAACTTGAATATATTCTACTCATTAATGGAAACAATAATTCATCGATAAAATCACGAAGCATAAAAGAGAAAGAATTCAATCACACATAACACAATAATTTTATGGGGAAAGCCATAGCTAAAAACCTATGTTATCTATATATTGCATTAATTAGAAAAAATGAGAAGAATGCAATGCTTTTCTCAAGCCCAAGCAATCTCTACATTATCTCAATCTATCTCATTGTTTCACAAACAAGCTCCAACCAATACTTAGCCAAATATGTTCCCTTCCAAGCTCCTATTTCCTTACACATTTTCCTAGGGAATTAGCCCATATTTAATTGGGATATTCAACAAATATGAATTACACAATCCTCATAGGCATTCCTCTTATTACATGCACCACCTGTACAATTCGAAGGATTATGCAATTAATAGTACATTGTCCCTAACCTCAAATCTCAATTGGGTCTTTCTCTAATCTAACATGCATGAGTTGATTATGAATGAATATTTAGTTTATTGGTTGATCATTGTTGGTTACACTTGACTACTGCAGGTTACACCCCACTACTGGATCTCCCACTAATTCCTCCACCAATTGGAACTAGTTTAACTAAATTTAACTTAGTTAAACTGAATTAAATAATCGCAAATCAAAATAAACCCAACCAGGGCTCCTAAAAATTAGGAGACACTCTACATGACTCTAATTAGACTCCCACCTTGAATTAACCAAGCCAACTAAATAAAATTAACTTAGTTAACTATTACAAGTTGCTATGAGAATTGGAATTACAATTTAATTCAAGGAGAAAATTAAATTAGGATTTTCTTTTTACATTTTCAACATAAATTCCATAATAGCTTATATGTTTATTGGGTCCACAACAATTCCTTCTCCTTAATTGATGTTAGCCAAGTAATAATTCTCTAGTTAAAAGAAAGAACACTTATAGAGTTTAGTATACATCTCATTCTATCTAATACATTTTAATATTATCCTTCAATGTTCATTTTTCTCCTCTGTTTTCCTTGAGTATTTCAAAATATCATCTAAAGAACACTTCTACGAAATTACAAGATATTGTTAAAACACCCCATGAATACAAGTGACACGTTTGTCAACCCATATGACACCACTATAAACTCATAACAATTAAAACATGTTTTAAACATCATTTTCAGTTTGTTCGCTCCCTTAATTCTTAACTCGTGATATATTGATCTCAAATCAATCTTAGAAAATAAAATTACCCCCATCATTTGATTGAATAAATGATTAATCCTGGGAGACTTATATTGATTTATTATGGTTGATTTGTTCAATAATTAATGGATAATAAAAATATTATATGATCCATATTTCTTCTTCATTGATGTCACAACACATAACATACATCTCTTCCTAAAAATTTTGTCTAGTTGCATCATTTAAATAAATATCAAAGGCACTCCTCTATTGTTCGTTGTTAAAATTAATTTATGTCCCAAGTCATTTATAAAGTAAAGCATTTTACCCTTATAATCAAACATTTCCTCTTGGGATTCTAACCAATCCATACCTGTGATCATATAATAAGACCCCAAGGTGGTGATGTATAATCACACTTGGGTGACACATACCCCAAGATCAACTTTTCAATTTCTAACTATCTATGCTACCCCTTATTTAACACCAAAACCCATTTTGACCTAATTAAAATCCTCTTTACTACTTGCTATCATCCTACATCTATATAATTCATTATATGACGTAAATATTTGTGTTGCTCTTGGATCTATTAATAATGAAAATATATGCAATTAATCTTTCTTATCATCTCAAGAAAAGTTGACTAATGTTGAACCTAGTAGTTGTTCATGACTACATGAATCTTATGGGGTTTACATGTCACCAACAATATATATACTCTACTCTTAACCAACTCCTCCTACTACACATGGAAACTCCCACTAAAAGTCTAGCTCATCATATGCCCAATACTAGGAGGTTATCTTCAACTCTTGAATTATGTAAATGTAGATCCAATATGTCATATTCTACCATTTTCTAACACTACCTTACTACATGAGTGTCCTCTACATTATCCTTTAAACTCTTAAATAACATATATAGGTATCCATCATTTTGGCCCTTGGCACATCATTTCCCTTCTCATTAGTCTATAAGTGCTAATTAACTAAGAACATTGTCTCTATCCTCTTCATCCTAAAGGTCTAGATGGTATTGGCTAACTACTTCTCCTGATTTCCTCCTCAACTATAATATCCCTTTGAACTACCTCATGCAAAGAACATAGCATCAATATATGAAATTTCTATTAATGTTATAATTTATCCTATACACATACTTCTTGACCCACAACTTCTCTATAATCAATTGTAATGCATGACTCAAAATCTTCATAAATCTAGTCTCATACTCTTATACTAACCTATTACACTATCTCAAGGAGTTGAACACATTCAACTACCTTTCAGTGAACTCGTTAGAGAGGCATAATTATTTAGAAAGATTCTCAAATAGTTCCCATGATATCTTCAATACTGCATACCCAAGTATGGAAATAAGGTCTTGCACTACAATTGTGCACTTCCTCTCACCTAGTGGACACCCATGTGCACCTTGATATTAGAAGCATACTATATCAATACAAATCACATGGCCATATCCTCTTTCCATGCTTTAGTTTCTTTTACATCAATGGAGCCCCAAAAATATGGAAAATTAACTTGTTTTAGTTCTTCTTTACCACTTATGATTTATTGGTGCCTCTCTGAAAATGGATGGAACACTTGTTTCTTGCTTCAACTTGTTAGAAAAAACATTTTACTTTGAAATGATTGCATGACTGACATAACCTCACTCACATGTATATTTTTTTGAACCTCTACTCTAGGAGGAGATGCTAAAGGTGTAGGATGAAGTCGAAACCAAGTACCGTGGCCTTTTACTACACCTCTCCCTATTCAAATATCCATCGTTGACCTTGCATGCATGGAAAAAAAATTATAATGTTTAGTTAGCTTAAAATAAAACAAATATGATTACTGGAATTAATAATGTAACACGTATTTTACTAAGCATGTGGGTCCATAGGAACTATGTAACTCTTCTCTAATATCATATGTAACACCTGCCCATGACATTAACCTAATATAAATCACACATCTTAAAATAATGTGGAATACCTTTTTTTTTCTTGTTATTTCTAATTATATACTTTTCAACATTATCTATATAAGTAATAATTAGTTTCATAATGTATACATAACCATAGGAATCATTCCAAAAAACATGGAATAATGTAATCACCAATTATTTACATTCATTTCCATAATCTTCAAAATATTTCAACGTAATATACTCAACCAACTTTTGCCAACATGTAGTTCATTTTTCTTAATAAATACCTAAACATAATGAATTTTCAATCCATAATGACTCAACCTGTATTAATGATTCATTTTCTCTCTATGGTTGTATTACAACATTCTCAATAGGTTCCTAACAACCCTTTAATCAAGGCAACACTACTCTTTTCAATATAACAAAATTTCCTCAAATTATAAACAATATAATATAGTTGAGAAAACTCTCTTTCAATGTAATATGTCCCTATCTACTATGCCAATCATTCATCTTGGAATACTCAATAATGGAAATAATAAAGTAGACTTAAGAATGATCAAACAATAACACACTTCAATCAATGCTTTTGATTTATAAAGCAACATCTTTTAGTGCTCTTTATCTATTCACGTAACCATAACAATTCTTATTATATTTTCTCACATTGGAGGATTACCATTAATTCAATGCTTATATTATAAATAATATAGTTCAGAAAGCTCAAGTTTTAGCCATGCTAATTAATTAACCTACTAGTTGGTAATAAAGATGAACTCTCTAAAATTAAATAGGGACAATAAAATAAGTCAAACTATATCTTAAACGTACTTGATATGAGGCTACCAACATTATAAGTCATATCACATCCACACTGCCTTTCCTGCCCCCACACACCATGTAAAGAAAAAAAACCAACTAAATTATAACTGAATTTAGGCTTCTGTGATCCATATCTTATGTGTTGAAATATTTTTGGAGAAATCACATTAGAGATAATTCAACAATGCATTTCAAACCATCCATTGTGGTTCATCATGAGGACAAGATTACATTATCTAAGACATTTTCTTTAAAAATCTAAAATTTCTACCTATAGGAGTCATGTGTGGGTTTTCAAAAGAGTGATAGTAGTTAGAAGATTCTGATCATATATTTTACAAGTGTAACTAGTGGTCATTCATGAATATAGTCTCTAAAATGCACAATCGCCTTGAAATTACAAAATTTGCTTCTAGATTTTTCCTTAGGCGCTAAAAGCAAGTTCCATATAGATATTATCTTGATCATAAAACATATGTTGAGGGGTCTAAATAATGATTTCAATTCTTAAAACAAGTGATACTTCTATCAAAATTTTTTAGATATTCCAATTGTAAATGTCAATTCCTAGTTTTATAGAGCAAGGCAAGTACCTTTACATATGCTTATTTACAAAAGGCTATAGAATATCCTCCCTTGATGATATTAGGAATAGGATTATAGAGCAATAAAAAACAAAATGAATGCAGAAATAGAAAATAAAAGGATACAATATATGAAAGGCATTAATACATTTCGTTCACCCAATATGGACTACATATGTGGAGAAACAACTAATACTTCATTTATTCCATCCATCAAAATGAAAGGATAAATCCTATAACACATCGATACAACCTCTTCACTCTCTCACACTATCCTCTCTTAGTTACAACTCTCTCTCACAATACATAGCCATAATACAATGTCCTCATAAAAAGTATTAACTTCTATGGTAAAAAGTGGAAACATAGTTATATTATCATATTTGTGACATAATAACTAGTTATCCAAATTGACTATGAAATTACAATATTTTATATGGATTTTTTCCAAGGAAAAAAATTTCTTCAAGAATACTGCCCCTGAACCCCCACCAAGGGTGTAATATACCTAGGAAATATAATATGGGGCACCAATGGAGGTTATAACCAAGGGGATAATGAATATAATGTGGCCATAATAATGGAATAGGTATACTTTGTAATTAAAAAAAAAGTAATATAGTAATAATGGTTATTTGGCATAAGACCTTTAGGAATACTCATGAGAAAGTAATAATACATATGAATATCATTGCAATGGATGTGTGTTGAATTACAGTGTCTTCTACCAAGCATGTCTTATGGATTAATTCCTTCCAAAAGGAGTGTTCGATGGTGTTACCCTACCTTATGGGTTCTTTTTTCTATATTCTTGTGTTTCTTATGGTGAATTTCTTGAATATCTTTGGTGTTTAAGGCTTTATCTTGGAAATTTCTAAGATAAAATTCTTATCTTATAGTTAGTTAGTTAAAATTGGTTTCTTCCCATTTACTTACACTATATATGTGTTTCCACTTCCTCTTATAAAATTAAGTTATGTTTTTGTTTCACAAAAATATGCATGTCTATATGATAAATAAAACCTATTATTCAAGTTCATTAATTCCCCCTGATAAAATAAAACTCATATGTCAAATGCTACATTTCTCCAAAGTATACATAAATTGAATCAAATTTGATACCAACTGTGAGACCAAAATAATTCAAAGCCTTTACGCATTTGGTTCCAAAGGATAGATATTTTCACTACAACTCTTTGATACCTTGCATCAATATCTAGGTATAACCTATACAATTTTTCAAGTGTGTGATACCAAGGGTACCATGCCCCTACATTCCCTTCAAGTACTGCCTACCAATATGTACCAAAAGTATCACGTTCACACATGTTCTTGAAGTATTATTGTATAATGTTGGGGAACACTATCATGGTTAGGACCCAACTAACCCAACTCATTCATCACTACTGAGAGACTAATTATCATTGAGGAATAAAAATTGACAATTTATTATTCATCCTCACCATGTAAGTGACCAAATCCATGGTCATCCCTACAACAATGTGTAACCCCAAAGAAAAGACATAACACTTTACAAACCATCAACAAAATCATATAATATAATATATTTTATAATGTCACAATATGTTCCTTTTCAATATTCCATGGCATCAAGGATATAGAAGCATAAGCCATAAGAGTTCTATATACACACCAAGAAATAATCAAACTATGATTAATGAAAAGTCTAGATCACGTAATCTATAGTGATTTTTTCAACCAACCAAGTCACTCTTGTAACCAAAATTCCCTCAAATAATAATAATGTATCAATTAAGTAAAGTCAAAGAAAAGAGGACACTACATATTAATGTATGTGAAGTGGTGATGATAGACACATCTAAAGTTTCAAGTAGGTCACACTATTCAATATACACATAAATATCATCACACAAATCCACTACATTTCATATTTAATTTCAAAAACCTCTTCCTTGATTTATTTTTAAAAACGGTGATCTGGATCTTGTGGGGGAGGCCTCTAAGATCTAAAAAATTGAAATGGATCTTAAGTGGGGAGGCCCCTAAGATCTAAAAAATTGAAATGCCAGAAGAAAAGAGGAGAACACACAATAACAAAACTACAAAGAAACTTTTTTTATTAAAAGAGATAATAATTGTAAAGGCTACATTGTGGTGGACAATCTATCCTTTTAAAAAATGTGACTAGCTATTTATAGCCTTTTTTTGTTGCAATACCACAGGTAAATTCCATGGGTGGGTAAATACCATTGGTGAATGAATACTATGGGTGGATGTCACTTACAATACCATGGGTAAATTCCATGGGTGAATGAATACTATGGGTGGATGGATATCATGGGTGGATGCCATTTTCCATTCGGATCATTCCTCCATCGTTAAGAAATAATGGTCCCCATTGCGTGAATTTCCCTCTTGAGAAGCCTTTGAATATGAAGAGCCACTGAAGAGAAGCTTTTTGTGTGGTTAACCCATAACTGTGATGAACGAATATCTGAAGATAGAGATACCCTATAATGTTTGTGACCAACTGTGAGACTAACAGTGTGCGACCTAGAAAATGGACTTTGATGAAGTTTGGGTTTGTAGATGACCCATAACCATGACAAAAGAAGATACAAGGATAGAGATACCATGTAATGTGTGTGGCCAAATATGATGCTAACAGTGTGCGGCCTAGCAAATGGACTTTGATGAAGTGTGGGTTTGTGGATGACCCATAACCATGAAAAACAAAGATCAAAGAATAGAGATACCCTGTAATGCTTGTGACCAACTATGATACTAATAGTTTGCGGCCTAGCAAATGGACTTCGATGACAAGGATTTTGTGTGGTTGATCCATAATTGTGATGTTGATTGTTGATGAATAAGACTTACATCAAAACACCAACATATAAATTTGGGTAAACTTTTATCCATCATTATTCAAATTCTAGGAATCATCTTTTACAAAAGTGTTTATACCCATTTGATTCAATGTACAAACTTACATGAATTTAATGTTGTGAGTCAACGTCTTTTTTTAAAGGGACCACTAGGTTAATTATATTATCAAAAAATTGGAATCTTGCTTAGGTCCCTTAAAAAGCTCAAACTATTCTTCAGAGACATTTTATTCTTCATTCAAAAATGTAGACAACTTATGCCTACAATTATTTCTACCAACAATTCAATATATATACCTTATGTAGAATCTAAAAAAGGCCCCTAGTGTCAGTTTATATATAGAGAGAATAGCAAAAAATTAAGTTCTAACAAACTAACTGACATAATATGGTTCCTCTGTGAGAGATTCAACTGATAGCATAGATTCTTGGCCTTCATTATGATGTTCCCAGTTCAATTTGACCCATCATTTCTCTGGATGCTCACTAGACTCAATCGATGTGTGCTTTTCCTAATTCCTTTTATCAAATTCCTCTTCCATCTCATTCAACCTTATCTCCATCGCATCAATTTATGTCCTGCATTCCAACTCCATTTTTTCAATTGTTCCTTCTAGAAAAATATACTTCATTTCCAATAGTTCCATCTTGATATGCATCCTTTTCTCATCCATTTTGATCCTCCTCATCACTGCCTACATCAATCCTTCAATTTTCATTGATAACCAATCTAGGATTGTGTTCAATCTCTTATGCAATTGATTATGAGCCTCATCATCATTTCCAACCATTTCTAATCCTTGGAGCGACAAAGCTCTTCAAAACACGAGTTTTTCCCTACCCCCTAGTGTTCTCTCTCCTCTATGGATTTTCCTAACTCCTTAGAAGAGATATTACACAAAATATATAATTCCCACAACCCCTAAAGCACCATTCCAAAGCTATTGAATGCAAATTTTCCATGTTCGTGTGAACCTCATGTACACACGCCCCCTTACCCTTGGGAGTTTTCTCTATATGTTAACCCAAATTCCCTCGTGCAATTAGAGAAATGGGGTAAAAATTATTCTTCCTAGTTCCCCAGAACTCAATTTGGATGCCTTCATCATATTTGTCTCAGCGAGACTTTTCTAGTGATATAAAATCTATCCAATTTGGACTCCAAAAAGGCAAATTATGTCCTTTCAAAGTTTTATTGATTTACTTGTTCCTCCTATCTCCACCACATGACACCAACATGGTTTCCACATGGCAGGTACCATTACCTTATTCCCTGTTCTAATCTCGACCCCTTCATGTGGGTGTATTACACACACACACACACACACACACATATAACTCATAATAATTATATATTTATTATATAGATTATATAGAGAGAAGAGGAGAAGAGAGAGAAGAGAGAGAGAGAGAGCCCTTTTCCATCTGACAGACCATGATAAACCATTCAATCAATGGTTGTTATTCAATAGTAGTCCCCCCCCACCTCGCTAACGTCATAAGGGGGAGGGTCTGCTATCCTGGATTTGCCTCATGGTTCCAGGGCAATGATCCAATGGTTCCTGCTCGATAGCCACATCTGACAACTCACACAAAATAGTGCATCCCCCCTCCCTCACTAATGTCACAAGGGGGGATCCGTTATTTTGGTTCTGCATCATAGTTCTAAGTAAGGGAGGAGGCCCTTCTCATTTCTTGGTCATTGATCTCCAATGGCTCAATCAAAAACCTCGATCTAAGTGGGACTTTCCCCTCCCCTTGTTGACATCACAGAGGGGGGATTCGGGGGGGGGGGAGAGCTATTACTCCCAACCGCTGATTTTGTGGGACAATCTTCATCGTCCAATTGAACTGAATTTCACCCTCAATGACGATACGTGGATATATGGACTTACAGCTTGACCCTCAAGGCTTAAGCCCCTAACTCAGCACATACAAGCCCCAAACTTCAGCCTTAACACCGGTCCCTACTGGACCACGCTTGACCTTAATCCCTAGTGCTCATTGTCACTTGATTGATATATATATATATATATATATACACGTATCATATAAAAAATATACATGTATATTTCAATACGCTTATTCTTGCACCTAGGTCACTTAGAACCAATCTATGGCTAATTAAACGTTACAGTGCCATATCCAAATACATGGTTTTGTCTCTACACCATTAACCTAGTAGACTTAATGTGCACATAGTTGTGGCTATGATTTGCATGAATTAAGCCCATAATCTCAACATATAATTTAGTGATGTTTAAATGTATATATATACTTCCTCCATTTTTATGTATTCTCCTTCTTGCATACAACTAATAGTATGACAATTTCCATGCATTCATTTCTATGAGGTCTGTGCACCTCATTAAACCAGTTGCACCAATGAATTTACTAACGCTATGAGGATGACACAAGTTTCTTGTACAAACCCCTTGGTGGTTTTGAGCCATAATTATTCAGCTCATTTGTTAAGCTCAAGGTTTTAATCTAATTTACACAAATCATTATATCTACGCCTAGTGATTACCCACTCCAATAGCACAATTTAACCATTCTCTGCATACAACACTAAAATAGATACATATGGATATATTTCCTTGCATGAGTCACACTAGTGTAGAACCATTGCCATAATGAACCTTTTATCAGAGCCTTTTTCCTTTAACCATAAGAAAACCATGCACCTTTCATGAAAACAATACAAAATAAGCTTAATATTATAAACATAAATTCCATGACACATGTTTACACATGAAGAAAACTTATCTTGAGTCAAATTGAGGTTGGGAAACTAAGTCTATGACATAAAGTCCCCACCCAACCATATACAAGTTGCAACCAATTCTCACTTGCAATTGTCACCCCCAAGCCAGATTCCAGAGGCTGAGGTAGTTTTTTCTTAAGGGATCAAACTCCAACTGCTAGTTGAAATAGGGACTCCAGAGGTTCTCCCACCTCCACCCACCAACTATTTAGCAGTCAACAAAGCATCGGGATCTAGAGGCCTATTACCTACACACTTCAGTTGTTTAACAACTAGTAAATACCAGGGCATCCATAGATTGATTATCCATCCTAGAATGTCAAGGGAGTCTAGAGATACAGATCTCCACCCTTCCATTATAGCACAGTGGTTCCACCCATCTTGGGGACTCCATAACCCACTGTAAACCAACACAACAAGAAGGCATTTGAAAATACTCCTTTCGAGAATCCAAGGGTCAATCCTCCACCCCAACCATTAAGGGATTCTCACGGGGGCTTCACTACGGGATAAATACCATACCATGTGCATTCATATTGGGAGATATATATTGAGAAAAAAACAACATAATATATCGAGCATATAATAGGGGGTAAAGGGTTTTTATATGTTATGTATAGAAAAATGGAGCTCAAAGTTAGTGAAAAAATATAAAGGGGTATAAAAAAATGTTAATAAAAAAATGGATACCTACAATATCTAGTGAAAGTAGCAATTTCTTAAATTGGGAAGGTGTATTGGGTTTGTATTGGTAGGGGGTTAAATAAAGTGATTTTTAGAGGTATTTTCCAATAAGTAGTCAAATTAAGGGTATTGTTTAGTATATCACAAATGCACATGCTATGTCAGAGGCTCATTGAGTGAAGCCCCCATGGGGACTCTAGAGAAAACCATCTCCACCCTCCGGCTAACAGGGAATCAAGAGGCCATTGTTCCTCACCTGAGAGAATTTTTTCGTGCCTTCTTGCCAACCAAAATCTAATGTCCCAACTATTTTTCTTTATTGTAAAAATTTAAGATGTTATCTTTGTTTTCGACCCTTTAGGGATTCTTTTCTTTTTTTCCTAAGAAATGCAGAGATCCCCCTCACTTGTTAATCCACAAGTTATGTCTCCAATTTTCGAGCCAGCAATAGATTCTAGAAAGTGTTCCCTCTTGTCTCTCACACCTCCAACTATTCGAATGTGCTTCATTTCTTGCTTGCTCCATGCTATGTCAGAGGCTCATTGAGTGAAGCCCCCATGGGGACTCTAGAGAAAACCATCTCCACCCTCCGGCTAACAGGGAATCAAGAGGCCATTGTTCCTCACCTGAGAGAATTTTTTCGTGCCTTCTTGCCAACCAAAATCTAATGTCCCAGCTATTTTTCTTTATTGTAAAAATTTAAGATGTTATCTTTGTTGTCGACCCTTTAGGGATTCTTTTCTTTTTTTCCTAAGAAATGCAGAGATCCCCCTCACTTGTTAATCCACAAGTTATGTCTCCAATTTTCGAGCCAACAATAGATTCTAGAAAGTGTTCCCTCTTGTCTCTCACACCTCCAGCTATTTGAATGTGCTTCATTTCTTGCTTGCTCCTATCCATCGTGATTCTTCCCATGTTATTTGTTCTATGTGGTTGACTTCTTTTGTTTTTTTCTAGCTACCTGTGGAGCCCATGCTTCATAAATTTTCATCCTTTCTGCCTTGTCAAATTTTCCAAAACAAGCATAGAACTTTTCCTTCTCCTTCCGCTCCATTAATTCAAAAGCTAGTCCATTTAAGACACACCAACCAACCTCCAATGGCTATAAAAAAAATCATATTTCCTAGAGGAAACCTTAACCATCCTAAGCAAGTAACGTCCTTAGCCTCTGAAATCTATGTCCCTCAACTCAACCCATTTTTTTTCAAATATTTACATTGCATAGAGAAGTCAAAAATAGCCAGGATTATCACACCTCCCTACAAATGTTTTGAATTGAATGTCAAGGGGAAAACGTAGTGGAAAGGCTAAGGAGAATTAAGGCCCTTTTCATATGAAAAAACCAGTAAATCATTTGCCTCCACCATAATCCTATTATTGGATTGTGGGCCTGCCTCCACAAGTTTATGCCATGTACTACTTGGGTGCTCCAGGCGTTTCTCTCCATGCAACATATATACTCTGTTAGTCCTTACAATCTCCTAGGCTACGAAGGAAATCAAGAAGGGTAACCTCAAACCACTTCAGCTCAGTAGCTAGCCCTAATGAGCTGAAGTGGTTTGAAGTTACCCTTCTCAATTTCCTTTTCAGCCTAGGAGATTGTAAGGACTAACATTTTTGGCGTTGTTGCCAGGGAATGAAAGATCACATATTCCCTAGGAAAGAACGACAACGATCAAATCTGATTGCTAAAGGTGAACAGTGATCAGACACAAGAAAGGTTGTGCATCTTTCACCTGGTGACTCCAATGTCGAACAATCCAAAGGTTCATAATTTTCATGGCGACTACACTGATAAAAAACTGGTAGTTTGAAGAACTTCTTGGTGTCTTAATTGTTTTCAAGATGGATTCAACTACTCGAAGGTATGCTCCTATGAATTGAGCTCATTTTCCTAGTTTTTTGAATGGAATTCCTTGTGTAGATTGACAAACAAGGCTGCCAAAGTTTACAGGTCAAGATGGCGAAGATGCTAGTTTGCATTTGGTCAAATTTCATTTTCATATTCATAGATTAAAGGCTAAGTTTCCTGAAGATTTTCTAATGAATATTTTCATGGCTACCTTGGAGGAAATGGCGAGGAAATGGTATGAGAGTCTACCATCTGCTAGTTTATATTCTCTAAAAGATTTTCATTCAGTTTTCTTTCAACATTATCAAAGCTGCAATTTTTCCTTATCAATGATGGATCACTGTTGTGAGATTTCTGAAAATTTCATTAAATTTCTTGAAAATTCGTATGGGATGAAGAATGTATGGAAGAAAATATATTAGAAGACCTTTATGATTTTTCCTCCCAACAAGAATCAACAGTTTCCTCCTTGAATGAAATAGACTAGGATCAAAATAGAGAAAGGTCTACTTCTGGTCTTGAAAATGAAAGTCACTAACCCAATGTTGATTTCTATAAAACTCAGTTGTATCCTCTATCTGAAGATGAAATTGATCAGCTTTTGAAAAAACATGTTACAGACCAAGTTAAGGCAGGTTTCCAGTGCTCACACAGCCAAGATTGCGTGAGTGAAATTTCTTCCATTATTGAAAATGAAAATCTAGGTTTAAATGAAGAAAATCATGAGACTCATGAAACTATACATGAAGTTGTTGTGAGTAAGCCAATTTGTGATGTAGATTTCCTGCAAAGAGATTAGTGAACAAAGACTATTTTCTTTCATGAAAAGGATAGGGTTGACCTATTTAATAATCTTGAAGAATGTGCTTTGTTCAAGGACAATTTAGACTATGAAATGGAAGAGTATGAGTTTGAGATAGATAGTTTGCTCATGCTTGAGAAATTTACAGCCAACAATCAGGTGGCAGAAAGTCAGATTTCCCTATGCCTTCCTATGGATCAACAACCAAGTATTCTTTCAGATCAAAACAAAAGGAGTACTTGTATTTTTGTTGGATTTCAAAACAAGGTAACATTTCAGATTTTTTAGATCCTTACACTAATTTGTTGCAGATATCTAGGAAGGTGAATTTTCCTTGTATTTATGGATCATGAGTACATCTTCAGTGGACACTCGAAGTTGCCTAGATCTTGTTTGTTCTACCTGCTTAAGGAAAGTACAAGAATTAAAGTAAGTAGCCACTTGCTGGATTGGTTACACTAGAGGGATCATTACACATGATTGTATATACATCTTCAGCAGGTGGACGATTATCATCAGGATTTGAAGCACGAGGTGAAGGCCCTAAGATCTCGATGGTCTTCTTCCATAAGTAAGTTCAATCAGTATGTTTTTTATATTCAAGTTAGTTGGTTAGTCAGTCAACTTTCAGTTTGAGTTTAGTCTTTGCATTATGACTCCATGCCCAATGGATAAGGCTACTTGGTCTACGATGTTCTTGACACCTCCAAGGACCTACCATCCCGAGTTGGAGCCAATGTTAGTTTCAGTCAGTTCAACCTATCACCAGTGATCAAATATGCTCTTACAAGGTTTTGTTAGGGTGTCAAGAAAATTTTTTGTCATTTCAGTGGGTCTTCAAATAAAAATTTTATTCACTAGTTATTGTGTCTATGTCACTGTTTCTCCCTTCACTTACTCATGGTCTTCATCATTCATCATGGTCATCGTCTTCTTCGAGGTATCATATCTTCATCTAAGTGTCTTGGGTCATTAATGATTAAATTCCTCATTTTAGGTCATGGTCTAGGGTTTCACTCCATGTGTCGTCATAATACCATATGTCAAAACAAAACATGTCCATCATGTTATTTAGAGGTTAAATGGAGTTAGCAGCTTAGGGAAATCAAAATAAAGGTAAAGGTAATATTTATTTTCAAATAAGACAATGTTGCAGTGCACTACCTCTCCTCATCATTCCTCATAGGTACATGTTTGATTCAAAATATGTTTCTAAAAAAATGGAGAATAATTTTACAAAAGTGAAAGTGGTTTTTATCCATTATAGTCCAAGTAACAAAAACCTCCTTCAGTTTATGCAAAGGTATTATGATTTGAAATAAATTCCCCAAATACACTTACTACGGGAGAGTTGTTGCATTTCTTGAAAGCTTGAATTCAAGACAGTTTTTCAGGGGTTTGGAGCTGATTTTGGCAGTGCTTGAGGACTCTATTGTGTAGAAGACATCCTAATATTTCCATTGGTGCCTTCATCTTGTGATTTTGATTAGTGGAAGGCATCCAAAAGTAATCTGCAAGTTGGCACTGCGCTCTTGTCATAGAAACCCTGATTTTTTGGAGTGACCTTGGGAAAATCAATTTGTCTCCCTCATGGAGTGTTCAAATTACATGCTTGAGGTGTCCATCTTATAGTCGACTTCAAGAGATTTCCAATGAGCTATCAAGCTCAAAAGTTTGAGCAATTTAAGGCCTCTAAATGTGGTTTGGAATACCGGTGTTGCGCTCATGAACAAAGCGTTGTGCTCAGGAACACTGCGTTGCGCTTGGGCCAGAGTAGCTCAAATTTTCTTGAAACTCACACAAACTCAATTTTTAAGCTTGCTCACTTTTTTTATTGCAATCCTAAGCTGAGCTACAAGTAAGTACACCACCTTACTTAACTTTTTAATTTGAAAAATCAATTCATGCCAAAGCTTTCTTCAATTAGGGTTTTTCAGTGAATTTCTCATGCAAAAATGATAGGGTTGATGATGGCCATTTTCCTTTCTTGATTTTTAACATGTAAAATCTTACCCTACACCTTTATACATGTTTGATATGCCATGTAAACCACTCAGTCAACCTCATAACATAAATTTACCTCACTAAGATTGAAACCCTAGTTCATCCCTAGGGGTTTTGGGCACTTTCACTAAAAAGTCAGTTTTTTCCCTTTAACAAGCACATTGTTCCTTCATTTCTCTTCCACTCATTTTCATCAACTCTCCAAATTTCATTGCCACCTCTTTCAAACCTCCTTTACCATTTTTTTTCAAACGCCACCTTCACATCACTTCATTTTCCACTCATACCTCACTGTTTTTTCCCTTTTCCTATCATCTAGGCTTTCAAAAATGAAATGAGATTGCTTCACAAGCCATCACCGAGACACATCAGCACAACCTATGGAAGTAGGGTTATCTAGTGAATCAGTGGAGAAAACTCATCCACCTAGACCCGAGGTGACCAAAACATACCAGAGATGAAAAGGACTTGTGTTTGCTTCTCATGGAAAGAAAAGGGTCAAGCCTTCTTCATCAACAAAACAAGGATCGATAGCAAAGGATAAAGAGACAGTTGAGCATGAGTTTGATCTTATTGATTTAGAGGCAAAAGATTAGACTTCAATCATGCAACAGACAATCAGATATAAAGACTATCAAATCAAGGAGCTTGCAATCAATATGGAAGGAGCAAAATATGTCATATCATTCCTTGAACAGGAGAATAGTCAGCTCAAAGCAAAGTAGTTGATCATGGGAAAGGAACAAGTCAATTTATTGCAGCAGGTTGGCAAAGCCAAGAAGATCATAGAATCAAGTGAGCTTGAAGGATCAAAAGGAAAGGGAGACAGGAAAGGCCAAGAACAAGGGGCCTCAAGAAAGATTTGCAAGAAGAGCAAGAACACATTCTCTTAAATGAAGACCTAGACCTAGAGGATAGGATTGCTCTTAATATCAATCAAGACAAGGAGTATTGGATAAATAGGGTAAATGAACACTTGGAGAATCTCCTTGAGAAGGAAAATAGGGATAATCAGTTGTTCAAACACATGGCGCACTGCTACCAAGCTCAAAACGTGATCGTTGATGTCAAAGTAAAGCAACTTGAAAATAAGCTCAAGGAAGCCAAAAAAGATCAAAAGGATGAGGGAAACTTGGATATGCTTGCTGAAGCATCTATGGAGGTTTAACAAACATATTTTTACACCTTCCCTCCAATTTTGAGCAAATTCTTAGCATTTTGAGTTTTTTGGGAAATTTTGGTCCAAATTCAGAAATTCAGTTGCAAGGCGCTGTGCTTTTCCTCAGACCTCCATTTGAGGAAAGGTATACATTTTTGAAAGCTCTTGCCATCCTATAAAAACCCATTTTCTTATATTTTGCAAAGGTGGCTCAGTTTTGGAGAAAAGGGAAAAAAAGTGGCAAAAAACTAGCATTCTGTACCATTTTTTGACAGTCGTTGCGCTTCTGGAGCGACCTTGGGAGAATGGATTTTGGAAGGCCCTCCCATGGTCCAAATGCAGAAATTCCAACTATTTTAGAAACTAGACTTGAATGGATAGTTGACCATTCTCTAATGTTTACATTTCAACCCCTGGAATGCACCTAAAACGCAGCTCAAACTTGGCACTGTGCTTCTACGCTTTTCTGTGTTTCAAATTGTAAATTACACTGTGTAAATTTCTAGTTTCTACTTTGGCTTAGTCAAAGTCAAGATTCTCTATGTAATGGAACTAGTTTCGAGGCTAGGTGATGTTGGCATGAATAAATGTACATCATAGCTTGTTTTTTATGTTTATTAGGCCTCATAAAATAAGCAAACTCCTAAACAAACTCTCCATGAAGTGTTTGAGTTTCACCTTCTCACTCTCACCTCTTAGTTGAGAGAATCTTGGAGTCAGTTCCTCCACCAAGGAATTCGACTCTTGAAGGTGGGAAAGTGTTCTAGGAGAGTCTATATGTATCATTTCTCCTCAGGATAATAGGGTTGAACTTTTTTTGAAGGAAGATTGCATGTAATCATCTTTTTAGCTAATAAAGAGACATGTTGCAGCTATTTTCAAGGAACTCTAGCCCAGTGAGTTCATGGTGCTTGTATTTCATTCTTTTTGTTTCTTAATGGTATAAAAATCTTTATCTACATTATATCTCTTCTTTCTATGAATGCCTTACAATAAAATACACAAAATTCTTGTTTTTCAAGCTCTGTTATCTGGTTTTCATAGTTATGTGTATGTCTTCCTAAGCTAATGAAATCATGTTTGTTTATGCTCATTAGTTTCTTCCACACTATATCCTCTATACTACACTGAAAATACTAAAAATACACCATGGCTTCTAATATCTAGCTCCTTCTCATATTTTCTGCTGCACTCCTATAACCTAGACCTATTTGTGGCTTCAAACCCTAAGTTCAACAAATCCTAAAAACCAAATTTTCACAAACAAACAAACAAATACACATATCTAGCCTAAAATTAATTCGCTTTAAAGTCATATCAATGATAAGAGACTTAGGGAGATCCCTCTCATTCTCAGTAGGGATAGCTACTGAGCTGAAGTGGTTTGACGTTACCCTTCTCAATTTCCTTTTCAGCGTAGGAGATTGTAAGGACTAACATACTCCACCTATATTTTGCACTAACGACAGTCGTTATTGTACCATCTTCCAAATCTCAAGGGGACCAAGGATATAACTATTATCGACACCTGAGTAAGCTATAATTTCCTCAACTTTACTTCTAAAGGACATTTTTTGACAGAGATGGTCAAATATATCGATTATATGAATTTTGTTTTGATTCAAACCGTTCATAGGATTGGTTGGTAAATGTTGAACTTGGATCTAATTCCATTGTTCCTTGAGCCAATGTTGTTCCTTTATTGGACATTTCATCTGCCTTAGAGTTGAAATTTCTATACACATTATAGAATTAAAAGTGCTCAAATTTATGTGTTTGCAGAATAATCCTATGAAGAACTGAAGGAAGGGAGGAATTATAGTTTTTTGTGCCTTTTTCAACTTGCTAAATCACAAGAATTGAATTACTAAAAACCAAAATCTTAGAGATTTTAATTGTGGTTTACCATTCTAGACCTCGCCATAAAGGTAAATATTCAGCTTGATCATTATATGAAATATCCAATCCCCGCACAAATTTAATCTCCATTTGTTCATCGGGATGATATGATAACCCCTCCTACTCTTACCAGCCCTGTTGGGAGTCAAGTTATTAGTATCAAATAATTTGGTAATTATTTACATCTCCAAAAGAAAAAAAAAATAGTATTCATTTACTGATCCAGGTGGATATTGGTGGCCACCCGCCTATTCCACCTAGACCTCTATTCAATCTCATTAATGTCCTTGATTATAGAAGCATTTCCTATTTTTAGAAATTTTTCGAGTCGTGAACTTTCAAAGTTGTTTGACCCCGTAAACAACATTTTTTGAGGTCCACAATAGGCCCATGTGCCTCAAATCCTATAGTACTCAGAGATATAGTTCCAATGAGGTATCATACACGCCAAATGGAGATCATATTACCAAGTGACGACCTCGGGAAGTTAGTTTCTTAACTAACCCCAATGCACCCACAAATCATGGTGTTCCATCTCTTGGGGTTAGGGTGTTGGTTTCTTAGGGTTTCCCTTTTGTTGTTCAATAATAAAAAGGCCCTTGAGCCTCCTTGTAATACAGTTCATAGGAATGTAGTCGCCACATCTCTTCTTATAGATAAGCTACCATCACGCAAGCTAGTTTATTTCTATTCTGTATGTAAGCATATTTCAATTATTTGATATTAATGAAATGAAGTTTTATTTCTGCTACACCTATGTGTTTATGTTTATATTTATATTTTGTTGTGTTCATGTATAAGTTTGGATCATTGGTATCATAGAGGTCTTCTCTTTCTTTGTTTTTTTTGCATGTCCCCAATGAAGTCAGTCTATAAGTAATTAGGGCTCAAACTAGTTGAACCTTTGCAAGATTAGACAAACCCCAATGGACTCCCATGGCGAAAGAAAAGAAAGATGAGGGAGCAGGAGATCCTTTCAAAATATTGTTCGAAGAAGCCCTCGAGCAACAAAGGAACACGATGAGGGAAAACTTTTCCCAAATCCTTTAGCAACTACCCACAAATGATGCATATTCATACAACAGCCACTCTGGAGATGCCAGTCCCTTTAAGGTACAAGTCAACTTTGACATCCCCATATTTCAAGGCCATATAGATGCAGATGTCATAGATAAATGGTTAAATCTATTCGAAGGATATTTTTTCGATTCATGATTTTTCCAATAGGGAAAATATTACTTTTGCACTTCTTAAATTTGCCCCCAACGTCAAGGACTTGTGGGAAACCTATTATGAGAAGAGGTACGAGAGGGAACCCTCACTATTTTCATTTGCACCCACTTGGAATTCTTTTCGAGATGCCATCAAGGAGCAGTATTACTTTATCGGGAGCTATGAAGATAAATACATAAGGTGGACCATGTTGTGGCAGGGAAGGGAGCAAGACGTGCCGAAGTTCACAAATATTTTTCATACCATTCACATAAAGTTGTGTATCAAGGATCTTGAGTGGAATTTTGTACGAAAGTATCATGAATGTCTACACAAGTACATGGAAGACGAGATGCAGTTCCTAGACATCTCCTTGCTTGGTGTCACCTATCAATACACTGTTAAGATCAAGCATAAATTTAAACAGAAGAAGCAAGACTTTGGATCTACGAATCTGAAGTGAGGGAAAGGTGGTCCCAAACTATAGAAAAAATGACAAAGCCAAGGCAGGGTGACCCAAGATAGCCCGTCAAAGCCTCAATAAAATAAAAACACCATGAAGAAAAAGAAGGACACAAGAAAATGTTGTGAGTTCCACAAGAGCCCCACTAATAACACAAGTGAGTGTCGAGCAAAGCAATCACTTGGGATAACCATACTTGTGGAAGTGTCATGCTATGTATGAGTCTAATTCTCACACTATTATTATTACTTTTGGAAATAAGTCATATAAGATACCAGAGGTAGCACCGCCTACTTCCATCTCTTTGATATCTACGACGAAATGAAGTAAGATCATTTCCCATACTGCAGAATTTGTCTTCCTTATGATTCACCCTCAGGGAAAGAAGAATATTTTTTCCACCTCCACAAACTCTAGATATGGCTCCTTTGAATGACAACAAAAGATGGAAAAGGTCGTGAAGGAATAGAGGGACATCTTTGCCTCACCCATATGGGTACCCCTACAATGTCAAGCCAAGCACTCCATCGATATGACCTTAGGTTTGTTGTTATCCAATGGACCACTATACTGATGCTTTATTTTGGAGAATGATGAGATTTTGAGGCATATTCTAGAGCTATTGTAGAAAGGGCACATCAAGCCAACTTCATCACCCTTTGGGAGCCTGATCATGTTTGTACAGAAGAAGGATGGAACCTGGAGGCTCTATATTGACTATTGGGCATTTAATAAGATCACTGTCTAGAATAGGTATCCAATCCCATGGATTGATCACCTTTTGTACCAGCTCAAGGGTGCCAAATAATTTAATAATATTGACTTGAAGTCCAGTTATCACCAAGTACCAATTGAACCCTCTAATGTGTGGAATATTGGCTTCAAATCCAAGGAGGGCCTTTTCAAATGGTTGGTCATGCCTTTGAGGTTGACGAATGCCCCCACAACCTTCATGTGGTTGATGGACGACATATTACAACCCTCCACCAACTCGTTCATGGTATTGTACTTGGACAACATCTTGATCTTCAACCAGAGTTGAGAAGAGCACATACACCATATCCGATAGGTCCTCCAAACCCTATGATAGAACAAATTGTGTGCCAATTTGGAGAAATGAACTTTTAGTATGACCTAGGTTCAATATTTTGGGTACATCATTGATGAGAAAGGTGTGCATGTGGACCCTACTAGGATACAAGTTATTCAAGATTGGCCAACCCCAACCACTCTAACAGAGCTCTGCAACTTTCTAGTTCTTGCCAATTTTTATCATATGTTTGTGTTGAGATTCTCTCATATCACTTGGCCTTTGACTCAAGTCACCAAGGGTGGAGTGAAAACAAAGTTATTTTGGTCTAAATCCCAACAGAATGCATTTGTCAATTTGAAGCATCACCTATGCTTTGCACCGGTGCTCACATTACCAGACCTGTAGCAACCATTTGAAATTGAGATAGACACCTCTGACTATGCCATTGGTGTATTTCTTACCCAACAAAGGCATCTGGTGGCATATCACAGTGAGACACTTTCAGATATAGTCTGAAATTATCTCACTTATGAAAAAGAGATGTATTCCATTATGCAGGCTTGCCAAAAATGGAAGCATTACATTATGGGGAAGGAAACTGTCATCCACACAGACCACCGACCCCTTTAGTTCATACAGACACAAGGAAAGTTGTAGAAAAATTGCCATCAAAAATGGTCCACATATCTATAATAGTTCCATTTGTACATCAAGTACAAGAAGGGAAGCACCAATACTATTGTAGAATGTCTATGCTGATGACCAGTTATGGTGCTGACCATTGTGCTCAACTCTTATGGTCACGAGACTTTGGGGTGGCCGTATTTTTACAAGAGTGATCTAGAATTTGACAACACATACCAGATGCTCCTAGAAGGAAAGCAAGTTCCATATGTTCACCTCTATGGTGCACTGTTATGCCACCTCGGACACCTTTGTGTTCCTTCAAGTGAGTATACCAAGAGGATTTGGGAGGCACACTACAGTTAAGTCGATGGACATTTGGAAGTAGAGAAAATAGTGGCAATGATGCAGAAGTATTTTTATTAGCTGAACCTTCAACAGGATGTATATTAGATTCTGTAATTCCTGCACCATTGCGAAACAAACAATCAAGAAGCAATGCATATATACTCCTCTTCCTACTCCTGGTCTTCCTTGGGAATCCATCTCCATAGATTACATGCCAGGCCTTCCTTCTACTAAGCATGGAAACAACCACATTTTTGTGGTCATCGACATATTCTTTAAGATGGCCATTATGGTAGCCTGCAAGAAGAGTATCACAACAGAATCCACTGCTAAGCTCTTCTTTGAATGAGTGTGGGTACACTTTTGGATCCCACAGTTCATTATCTCATATCGATGATGAGGCTCATCATTGGGTAAAATATATGGACCTTAATACACCTCCAAGCTTACTAAAATCAACTCTTCTCATAATTCTTTACATGTTTTAATTATATTTTGCTTAATGAGGTGAGTAAAAGTAAGATGTTAATTCTAGTGGTATAATTTGCAATGATTGCAGGTTTTTGGGAGAAAATTATGGCTAATTAGGGTGCAGGTAATCGAATGAGACAAGAAGAAGAGATTATAGGAGATGGATCTCCCTCATTAAATCCTCACTCACTCGAAGATCCCTCAATTAAATCACACCAGCTTGGAGTTGCATGCAGTCGAGTCATAAGGATCATTGGCAACCAAGCCAGTGATAGTTAAGAACCAATTAATCTCGAGATTGGGAGCCAAGCCTCCCTGAATTAAGGAAGTTGTTGGAAAATTAAGATGTATAAATAAAGAGGCCTAGAGCCTCATTAGGATTCACATTTTTTATGCAAAATAGCTAAATAGTTTCCGAGTTGAAGGATTGTGACCAAACACTATTATGTATTTTTTGATATGTTAATGAAATTGAGCAACATTCCCTTGATCCAACACTGAGTTGACTTGGAGAGTTGAAGATATTGGGTTAGCGCCCAACCCTAGCAGCAGAGGTTCCTTTTACTATACTTCTATTCTTAGGCTATTTCATAGATTACTTGTTGAATTGATTTTGGTGTTATTATATTACAAGTATTGGTAAATTCGATCAGTTTGCTTCCATTTGTGCCTAGCTTTAACAGTAGCATTAGAGAGACAATAAAATATTCAAAAAGGTTGATAACAGGTGGATCTTAACTCATTCCTCCCTTTGGGGACCATGGTTTGAGGAAGAACTCCCATTCAGCTCCAACAAGACAAAATTTTGTTTTCTTATGAATTTAGGGTTTTTCTGCTCATTAGGTCAGCATCTTTCAGTTTTAGAATATAGGTTGTAGTTGTAATTTCTAATATCTTAATTTTTGTATTAGATTTCATGTTGCTTTCATAATAGGCTTCAAGCATTTCAATGCATGAACTTGGAAAATAAATGACGCCAATTATATTCTCTTATATTGTTGTAAACCCTTGTTTTGAGATGATTTATGGATAAATGCCAACAATGATGTGTATGTTGCAGGAGTTTCAATATTGCAGGAAAACCTCATATCATCAGCCTTAGCTAAACCATACCCACCCATGATCACCAAAGGCCATTAAGTTCTCAATCTGAGTTATCATTTCACAAGGACAACTTGTCATGCTTGTTGAGCAAATCCAACCATCATAGAGCTTTGATTTGAGTTCTGAGTGAGTTCCAAACACATCCTTCCTTATTCCTTCCATCACTCACCTTTCGTAATCTCCATACCACTGTCCAAATTACTCCTTATGATTTTGGCCTGTTCATATAGGAAAACAGGGGATCCTGTAGGGAACTAGGACATCCTGTAGGAAAACCTGTAGTGGCATATTTTGAGCCTGATTTGTGAAAAATGCATCACGAAAGCTAGGAGAAGACCCCTTCTTGCCTCCCAAGCCATTTGACCCATCACACTCATCTCCCTCCACACCTATCCCACCTTCCATGCAACCAAGAAGGATTAGCATTCATGTTTTCACAAAAATAAAAAAATAAAAAGGTTATTATGCCTATTCATGTGCACATCAGTTAAGTGCTTGTTTAGATCAGATTTCATGCTTAGGTTAGTTATGATTTCACATGTGTTAAATGAGAATTTTTTTGAAGTAAGGTATCTTAACAAATAGCTAGATGAGTTGTGTTTTAGGCATCTATTTCAGTCTTTCATTACTGCAATAAGTAGCATTTCAATCCTCTCAATTCAGTCTTTCATTACTACAGTAGGTAGCATTTCAATCCTCTCAATTACGGTAAAATTCTCCTTTCTCAATTGGTAATTACGTCATAAGGCGTTCCCCTCTGAAATCAACTTTCCTATTAAGTTACGTGTACATTTCTAAGCCTTTGATTTAAATGTTAGACGATTAAAATAATTTTAGCCATCAGATGATTGATTTGACAGGTATAGTGAGTTAGAAATTTAATTACACATTTTAAAAATGGCAGCATCTCGCCCTTTCCCTCGCTCAGTGCTACTTCCAGGGACCATCTGGACCATAAAACCAAAGGGAAAAAGTTTTGTTCCTATTTTATTTTAGGTATAGGAATCCGAAATCCATGAAGGGATTCATTTGCTATCTAAATCTCTACTACAATTCGTTTGATATTTGAATCTCTGCTATAACAAGGCAGTGAAGGATCTACACACTTGTTCCCTTTATTTCCCAGGTCATGGCTATTGAGTTCTAAGTTAGTCCCCTTTCATTCTTTTGCTCCGTTAATATTTTATGAGTAATCTTTTAGCTTTTCCAAATCTCTGTTACTTTCGACACAATTATTTTCTCCTAAAACATTGGCATCTACCACTGACCAAGGTTTAGATGGGTCTGCTTTCCAGGGTAATATCCTCTATTTCAATAAGGTCTTTCCAAATTTCTGCAAGCAAACTGGTAACACATCTCTTTTATTTATTTTATTTTTTATCATTTTTTATGCAGAGTAATAATTTATCTCCTTTTTTTTATTTAGGTTAAAGGGACCAATTTTGCACTTGGCCTTTTCCAAGGCAGTGAAGGATCTACACACTTGTTCCCTTGGAACAGCTACACATAAGGTTACCTCTGCTTTTGAACAACCTGCATCTCATGGGCTTAATGTTCCTAGAACTTAGGCCTTCAACGACAGCCAGTACAAGGCACTGCAGACTTCTCCGAGTGTATATGATGAACAAGTCTTTTAGTTCTGTGCATGGGCCCTTGCAATAAGTCAACCGTTGAATCCCTCCACCAATTTTTTGTTTCTTTGGGTGTCTGAATGTGCTAGCATTGCTTGTCTTTTTTAATATTGTGCATGTTTTGGTTTCTTTGTTTTGTGATGAAAGCCTTGGACTCTGAAGCCAAGAAGTATGGTCTCAAACTAATACTAGGCCTTGTGAACAATTATGTGAAGGAAAGGCCCAATATGTACAATGGGCTCGCAATGCTGGACAGAATCTGAACTCTGAGTATGATTTCTTCACCAATCCCACTATTAAAGGCTACTATAAGAACCATGTTAAGGTAACAAAGCATATAAATGTCTTTCTCTATTCATTATATGTAAAGAGACTAATTTGTATATAATAGATACACAAAAAATAAATCAAATATGTGTTCATCAATGTGCTTTCCTACAGACTGTATTGACTAGAGTGAATAGCATTACTGGAGTGGCCTACAAGGATGACCCTACAATCTTTGTCTGGGAGCTGATGAACGAACTTCGTTGTCAAAGTGATCCTTCAGGGAGGACCATCCAGGTCAGATAATGGCTTTTGTCTTTGAATAAAAACTAGAAAGTGGAAAACAATTGTAATCTAAGATTCAATCCAGATTGGTGTCTTTTAAGATCTCATTTCTATGGTTGAACATCACTGTTATTGTTAGTAGCTCTTTTAGATTCATAGTTTGGTGGATTCTATAAAAACAAAACTGAATGAATTGTACGTTTTGGGTGCCGATAGTGTAAGCATGTTTTGTGTGATGGAAAGAATCCCAAAATACGTATTTTGATGCATCGGGGCAGATGATAATAATGAGATTGCACCCAATAGATGCCTCCAGCAAACCCATTCCGCAACAACCTCTCCTCACTTCTTCAAACCCTTCAACACATTAAGTTATAAACAGTTGGTAAGTTATGCACATACATGGCTTCAAACTTATTAGATGAACATTATTTAATTTCATATTTAAGAATATTTTTGAAAATTTCACAATTATTTGACTTCATTTATATGCTATTAGATTTTTAAAATATTTCAAAATATGCAGTTCAATTAATAATACCCAAACTTATTAAATGTAAAGAATCAAACAAAACAGAAATATTACCATAGTTTTGGGCATTCTTTATGATGTCAAACAACGTGTTATATCTCAGACTAATACTAGGCCTTCAAAATATGCATTTCAATTAAAAATACCCAAACTTATTAAATGTAAAGAATCAAACAGAACATAGAATATTACCATAGTTATGATGTCAAACAACGTATTATATCTCAGACCAATACTAGGCCTTGTGAACAATTATGTGAAGGAAAGGCCCAATATGTACAATGGGCTCGCAATGCTGGACAAAATCTCAACTCTGAGGATGATTTCTTCACCAATCCCACTATTAAAGGCTACTATAAGAACCATGTTAAGGTAACAAAGCATAAAAATGTCTTTCTCTGTTTCATTATATGTAAAGAGACAAATTTGTATATAATAGACACACAAAAAACTAATCAAATATGTGTTTTGATCCAAAAATTTAACCTCATTAGTATTTATTCCCTAAAGCAGCTCATCTTTTATCATCATTCTTAAGTCCTGATGATGGATCCCATTTGGGATTTGAAACGTTGGCATAAAAATGTTCATACTGTGGATTCTCCGGTAACTGATTCAAAAGATGCAAACCACAGATCTCTTAAATCCAAATATGTGTTCATCAATTTGTTTTCCTACAGACTGTATTGACTAGAGTGAACAACATTACTGGAGTGGCCTACAAGGATGACCCTACAATCTTTGCCTGGGAGCTAATGAACGAACTTCGTTGTCAAAGTGATCCTTCGGGGAGGACCATCCAGGTCAAATAACGACTTTTGTCTTTGAATAGAAAATAGAAAGTGGAAAACAATTGTAATTAGAGATTTAATCCAGATTGGTGTCTTTTAAGATCTCATTTCTATGGTTGAACATCACTGTTACTGTTAGTAGCTCTTCTAGATTCATAGTTTGGTGGGTTCTGTAAAAACAAAACTAAATGAATTGTATGTTTTGGGCGACAATATTGTAAGCATGTTTTGTAGGATGGAAAGAATCCCAAAATACGTATTTTGGTGCATCGACAGACGATCGTAATGGGATTGCACCCAATAGATGCCTCCAACAAACCCATTCCACAACAACCTCTCCTCACTTCTTCAAACCCTTCAACACATTAATTTATAAACAGTTGGTAAGTTTTGCACATACATGGCTTCAAACTTATTAGATGAACATTAATTAATTTTATATTTAAGAATATTTTTTAAAATTTTGCAACTATTTGACTTCATTTATATGCTATTAGATTTTTAAAATATTTCAAAATATGCAGTTCAATTAAAAATACCCAAACTTATTAAATGTAAAGAATCAAATAGAACAGAAATATTACCATAGTTCGAGGCATTCTTTATGATGTCAAGCAACGTATTATATACGTTAACATAACCCATTTTAAAACCAATAAGTGTGGGCTTCAAGGTTTCTAATAAAGATGCACATTTTTTATCAAATGAAATGGAAACATCATTAAACTCACCAATGCATGTGCCACAGATCAAGTTATGCAGAGAAATTTGTGAAGGCAAACATCTGAAAGTAGGAAGACCGATAACGGCAAATAGGGTGGTACCTTCCTTGTAAATATTCTGTCACAAGAACCATGGTATCATTAGAAATTTGGTATCAGAACTTTATTTGCATGTAAATTTTGTTAAAATTGCTCAATTATTTTATCATCGATTTTACTAACAACAAATCAATTCATTCCTTATCAATGTTCTTATTACAGAAATATATGTAAGTGATTGAACAGGGACTTACGCTTGCTAACTACATTGAAAACTTGTGTAGAATCTAGTGTTTTGGATGGGAAACTAACAGACCTCCTCATGGGCCCTCACTGGCTGATTATTCCTCTTTGTTGACAACATTTTGGCAGACACACACGGATAATACTCATTGGATTTTTAGTTGAATGATACAAATTTTGCTCTACTGTCTTCTATGTCTTTAAACAACAGCAATAGACAATTTATATCACTGACTTTCAGATGGAATTTTGGCAATACAATCGTAAATTGAAGATTCAAATCATTTGATTTCATGGGTATTTATCATTGCATAACTGAGCATATGTTCGACACCTTCATGGTGTTTTACATTTCTATTGTCCATTCAAGTGAGATCACTTATTATAGCTTCACATTGTTATGCATGTCTAATCTTGAAATAACCGGCACTTAACTTGTCAAAATGAGTTTGGAATTTTTCATTTCTACTTATCAATCCTAGCTAAATTCGACCTTAGGAAATCTCCCCTTAGGTAAGGAAGTCCCTTCTTAGCCTTAAAGCGAGAGGCAAGGCCTTGGCTCTCCCATTGGCTTGGGACTTTTCCTTAGGAGAGGGTTTAAGAAGTAACAGAAACCAAAGGTAAGTCACCTTAAAATCTTTAGATATGTTGCTTATAAGGCATTTATGGGGGAAGTATGAGTGAATCTGATGCCATCGGTAACCAATTATTGTGTGTTTTTCTGTTTTGACCAAACAATGGAATATAGGCTCTTCAATCATTGTAGAAATTATATTGTCGTGAGCATGGCTATGAGAATAGATGAAAAATATGATCAGAATCAAGTCATTTCAGCCTCAAAAATGGATGATGATTGCCAGTTTGAAGTTAAAAATCAGATGGTCTACAAAGAGAACAGGTCAAGTTATGCAGAGTAATTTGTGAAGGCAAACATTTGAAAGCAGGAAGACTAATAAGGGAAAATAGGGTGGCACCTTCGTTGTACATATTCTGTCACAAGAGCCATGGTATCATCAGAAATTTGGTATCAGAACTTTATTTGCATGTAAGTTTTGTTAAAATTGCTCAATTATTTTATCATCAATTTTACTAACAACAGATCAATTCATTCCTTATCAATGTTTTATTACAGAAATATATCTAAGTGATTGAACAGGGACTTACGCCTGCTAACTGTTGTGAAAACTTGTGTAGAATCCAGTGTTTTGGATGGGAAACTAACAGGCCTTCTCATGGGCCCTCACTGGCTAATTGTTCCTCTTTGTTGACAACATTTTGGCACACACACAGATAATACTCATTGGATTGGTAGTTGAATGACACAAATTCTGCCCTACTGTCTTCTCTGTCTTTAAACAACAGTAATAGACAATTTATATCACTTACTTTCAGATGGCATTTTGGCAATACAATGGTAAATGGAAGATTCAAATCATTTGATTTCATGGAAATTTATTATTGGGAGTGTGAGTTTCATGCTTGTGTCGAGAAACAAAATGTGAGCTATCCTTGTCAGAGCTTGTTGCTATATGAGTAGCACTAGCAAATTTACATGGTTCTTCAAGCAGGTCATCAAGAAGTTTCAATATTTTTGGTTCTGATTCTGTTGGAGTCCATTCAATGTTCATATTCCTTTGTTATTTCTTTCATAGGCTTCATCTTCACTTCCCCACTAGGTTTCTTAGAAATAAATTGTCAATAATCGTTGTATTAACACAATAGTTGGGGCATAGTTTTGCTACTACAGCTGCAAATCCTTTACCATACTTTGCTACAAATAGCTTGTCAATATCTAGAAGTTCTGGAATGTCAACACATCTTGAAGTTGTGAATATTAAACTTGAAAGAGCTTCCCGCAAATCAACAGGACATTTCCCCTGGGATTCAATGATTTGCAGTCGTGCCACAATAGATTCACAAAATAGTTCAATGGTATCATATGCCGCTATGATATTTTACTCTCTTAATATATGTTGAACTTGTATCCTCGCACTTGGTTCCTCACCAGATTGGAGAAGAAGAGGAAACTCCCACTTCATAATCTGCAGCTACATATTTCTCTTGTTCCTGTGTAGCGTTATGTGTGACATTGTGAGCCTCAACAAGGTATTGCATTTTGAAGATTTGAAACTTTCCCAAACAGGATGCCTCTATTGCAAGTGAACATGGAGGGTCGATTGCATAGGAAGCATTCCATGTACGTCCATTCACATGTTGATGTTGTCATTCGTCCACACTTTATGTCTTACAGTGTTTCCTTTGCAGCATCTGGTGCAAATGCTAGTTAAACTTCTTCTAAATCAATAGAAGGTTGGTTTGAGAAACCCTAGTGGTCTATCGCCCCAACTCAACAGTGACAAAGAGTGGACCCATTACATCTATTTGTGTATACAACACTATCACCTCTAAGTTTATACATACCCCGGGTTGATGAAGTAAAGTTGGTAGCCCTAGGAGTTGCAACATTCTTACTGCAATACTGGTGCTCATCAATCGAGACAGTAGGTTCTTGAGTACATTTTGGTTAAGCCTATGGTTGATGTTGGATACCAAACTCGCTAAGTTCACGACCTTCCACCCCCAAATTAATGGCCAAACAGAGGTCGTCAACAGGATGATTGTGCACATTATGCACATATACAACTCAAAGAACCCATACACATGGGATGAAATCATCTCCTATGTCCAACACAACTACAACAGATCTCTCCATAGCTCAACTGACCACAACCCCTTTTAGGTGGGATTGTGATTCCAACCACTATGTCCCATTGATGTGGCCATACCATTTGTTGCTACTCAATGAGATTTGGCTCATGTCCAATCTAAAGCTGACAGGGGTAAAAAATTCATTGAGCGCATTCAGCACATCCGCCAATTGCTCCATGACATATTATACAAAGCCAATGCTAAGTAGTGTCATGATCAACATCGGGTGCCACACAAGTTCCAAGTGGGCGACAAAGTTTGGTTACATTTGCAAAATGAGCACCTTGTTGGGCCCCACCACAAGCTTCGCTCACTATGATATGGGTCGTACACCATCACCAAGGCTATAGGAGACAATGCCTTTGAAATCAACATTCTACTCTTCCTTGGACTGCACCCAATATTCAATATGGACCGGTTGTGACCATACTTTCCTTCATTATTGGAAACATCCAATGTTCCTAAGCAGCTAACACCAATAGAGCTCAACCCAAGTTGCATCGAACAAGCCACAACTGACAAGATCATGGAAACACAGATCAAGAACACTCACCAACAGAGGATCCAACAATATCGAGTTGTCAAAGCAGGCCAACTCCTTCACCAAGGCAAGTAGTTCACCAAGGACCAAGTTCAATAGAAATTTCCTCACCTCATGGAGGCTCTGCACGCAATGGGGACAATTTCTTTCTAAGAGGGGAGGACTAATCCAGGTGGATATTGGTGGACACTCGCCTATTCCACCTAGACCTCCAGTCAGTCTCATTAGTTTCCTTAATTATAGCAACATTTACTATTTTTAGAAATTTTTATGTTTTGAACTTTCAGAGTTATTTTAACCCCCTAAACGATGTTATTTTGAGTTCTGAAGCAAGCCCGTGCTTGCATGAGCCTATCGCAAATCTTATAGTACTCGAATATATATTTCCAATGAGGCATCATACACACCAAACATAGATCATATGACCAAGTTACGACCCCAGGAAGTTGGCTTCCCATCTAACTTGAACAGGGCCCGCAAACTCTTAGGAGTTTTGAGGTCTAAAATGGGCCTCCTAAGGAAATTATAAAATTATAGTAGAAATAATAAAATAAGATTAGATTACATCATCAAATTTTAGAGGGGAAAAAGAAAAAACTATTTTTTCAACTTATTTCCCTATGGGTTTACTCAAATTTTGAGGGGAAACACTCGTTGGATGCAAAATTTGATTCATCAACCAAGGAGTACCCATGTTGCATACTTTCGATGGACCCTACTACACGAAAAATGAGAAATACATGAAAAACGTGATTGCAATCACATTTTTTCATGTATTTCTCATTTTTCATGTAGCAGTGTCCATTGAGAGTTTGCAATGAGAACTCCCACTTGAAATTTGAGTAAAAAGTTAGGGAGATAAATTGAAAATACGAGTTGAAAAAGTAGTTTTATTATTTTATTATTTTATTATTTTTTAATCTTTTTACTTTTTTTACTCCAAAAATGGTGGATCATCTCCCATGGTTGACACCATCATCTTGAATCCTATTGGTTCTTATAAAGTATATGTTTGTTGTACATTTTTCTTAGGAGGCCCATTCTAGACCTCAAAATTCCCTAATGTGTTCCATCTCATGGGGTTAGGGTTTTGGTTGTTTAGGGTTTCCATTTTTTTGTTCAATAATAAAAAAGGCCCTTGAGCCTCATTGTAGCACAGCTCAGAGGCATGTAGCCGCCACATCTCTTCTCAGAAATAAGCTACCATTGCCTGAGCTAGTTTATTTCCATTTTGTATGTAAGCATATTTCAGTTCTTTGATATTAATGAAATGAAGTTTTATTTCTGTTGCACCTCGCTGTTTATGTTTATATCTATACTATGTTTCATTATTGTACAAGTCTAGATCATTTATAAAATGTAACAAATCTTATTCAAAATGATCAATTCTCTCTCAATGAAGACCTTGTTACAAGAACCATGACACACAAGACTCTATAATGCATTGAAAAAGTAAGACTCACCTATGCTTTGATGAAACACATAATTACATATGCACAACACTATCAATGTACTACCATCGTCTAGACAAAGACCCAGAATAGTTGGACAACATCTCAACAAGAGGACCTATCTCTTACTCAAAACAACAGATACTTTATAATTAAGGACCTTACAAAAGATAGGACTTTGAAAAAAATACCACATAGAAACAAAATTTCCCGACCACCATCAAACATGATCAGGGACTTGAATTCTAACCACAACAGTACAAGTGAACACAGATATTGAGTTAACCAACTAGACCAATGACACAAGACTAGAAATTGGAAAATTAGAGAAGATATAAGCAATAACTTTCTCACCAAATCAGTTTTCTAACTTAAGCCACACACTTGAAAGTAATTGTCGGCGCCAATACAACTCTTCAACAACGAAACTTCATACCAAGATAGACTATAAACCAACAGAGCAACTGAAAACCAACAATTAGAGGTCGAGGGCCTTGCTTCGCCTCCACTCTCACTTGCTCCTTCAAACTCCAACTCCATCATTAGAAATGAAACTTAAAGACATCAAGTCCACTTTTACCCCTACATGCTTCCTCAAGCTGGCGCCTACAACAACTTGCGATCCTTAAATGAACAATGCACTTGGAAGGCAGAAGGCACATCCTCCTACGAATCTGTCACATCCATAATAACACCCTCATTGGGGATTAATATAACAATATGTTAATATTAATATTATATTAACATTGTTTATATTATTCATATACCTAAACTTGGAGCCATATCTCAAGTTATAGTAAGGACAAATTGGATAGAAACGGGTCCTCAATGGCAACCTTCACTTGTTTTTTCTATCATTTTGAAGTTTATTCTGACATACTCTTTATAAATTCCACGAGGGATGTATCACCGTCATCTCTAAAACATACACCAATCTTTATCTCACTTGAATAACTTAATAGGATATAAGATATCTAACCTAATATCATGTAGGATATCTAGCTTATAGTAAATTTATTATCATAATATCATAAATAATTATGATATGATAATAGTTATAAAATAATTAGCATATAATGTAATCATTAATATATATTATTATGTGTGAATCATCATTTCTTTGTACTTTAATTATATAAATCAATAAAAAATCAATAATTATTATTTAATCCTATATGTATTTATATGTGAATTTTTCACTCTTGAAATAGGTGTTACTATTTTGGTGGAAAGACTTGCTCATGTTATGGTACTCAACGACTCTAGATAGATATAATTATTTACATGAGTCTAGATTTATTTGTTTATATTAAGCCATGAGATATAAAGAATTGTCATATGAATTCTAAACCTAATATGGATTTATATAATCTTTGAAGGATTTTTTTTATTGAGTGGACATTTAAATGTTTACACTCACGACAACATCTCCCTTATCCTAAATTTTTATTTGACAACATCTCCCTTATCCTAAATTTTTAAATTTTTATTTGACAACATCTCCCTTATCCTAAATTTTTATTTAACAGACATTAAAATGTTTACACACTACAACCTTCCTCTATATTGTTTTTATTTATATTAAACTAGCCAACATATAAATGTTTATGAACAAACATTTACACCACTTCAATATAACCAAAAAAGTTGAAAATCTCTTTTAAAATATATGGAATCACAATTTTTATTGTGACCATATAAAACTCCACTATTGTGTAGGTATCCATATAATTATCCTAAAACCACCCTTTGCTTAAAAAAGATTGGCTTTCATATTTTGTTGTATCTTCATTTCCATCTCACCATCTATATAATTCTTGTAAGAGGACAAGATTTTCCACACCCAATTAGATAATGTGATTAGTTGACATATTAGTATTAGTGTTAAATGATGTGACTAGTTGATATATTAGTATTAATGTTAGATAATTTGACTAGTTGACATACTAATATTAGTAGTATGTGGAAATTTGAAAACACCGTTTAATTTTACTATTTTAACAATTCCATAACACAAGACTCATTTAATCTTATGTTTTATCACTAATATCACACTATCAAATTTACATAAATATCTTTTATTACTATGAAGAAACTTCATATTATTTATGATACACATAGAATCACTCTTTTTTAAACTACAATATCTATTTTATTTTTAAAGTATATCTATTCTATGATGGAATTTTTTTTAGATTTTTCTTTCTTTCCCTTTAAAATTAATCACATCAATGTCTTTATTAAAAAAATGTTAAAAAATAACCCAAAATATAATACATCCATATCTTTATTTAAAGATAATATTAAAAAAATAACCAAATATTATCAAATATTTCATTTATAAAATTAAATTTATATATATATAATATATTTTTTTTTCTCATAAATAAATATAATTTTATTTTTTTTGAATATTAATTACAATAAACTTTAATATATATATTATATATATATATATATATTTATATATTATTTTATTTTATTTTATTTTATTTGAAATAACTAACTTCAAAAGTAAAGTAATTCCAATATAATATAATATGCAACAAGTATCATAATCTTCAATTAACATTCACCGTAACCATGCTCCAGAAGGCATTTCTTTTTAATACAAGATAAAATGAAACCCCACTCAAACGACCCTGCATAGTTCAATCCTCCCTAAGTTTTCATGCCATCATGATAAACCCAGGTTTCACAGGAGTTCTCTTCATTTTGAATTTGCTCTGAACGAAAGCCCGTAGAGGAAGCTGACCAAATCACATAATCGATGGACGCTGGGGTGGGTGATAAAAGTACGGAAGTGGAGACTTTTTGTCCTTCTGAAAGGCCATCAAATCTGATCCAACTGTATAACTCTCCAACTGGACCGCTGAAAACTCAGATAACATATGCTCATGGAATCGTACTTGGTGAATAAAACACCGCTAAAATAGCGGTTTCAATCATGTCCCCAAAATGAGGGATGGAAGGTAACATTTCGCCTATCTCTGGGCAAGCAAACTCTCCCTATTGCACACTTTGAAAATTTTCCATCACTTTTTCTATCAGAAAAATTTCATCAGCTTGCTGGGAATACTGTGAAAACCGCTTAGAATACCTGACCTCAGCTTTAATTCGCTACTGGGTTCTTTAATTCGATAATTTATAGAACCTGAGAAACTGCTCCAGGATCGTAAATTCAGCGATCTCACTGACTTCCCATGAGATTGCTACTGGTATCTATTTGTTAGAGTATACTCTGATATTTTGATGTTGGATGTTTGGATGGTGTTCTTCCAATGAAAATGCATCCATTTCAAATCCCAGAAGCCTCTGCACATTGAATGGTATTTTTCACAGAATTTATCAGTTGATAAATCTAACATGAATGTAATGAATTGAAGAATGGAACTCCCAATATTATTTAAGTGACACTTAAAATCATAAAAAAAATACACTCTGCCCAGTAAGATCACCTGTCAATCAATATAATTGGTCAGGAAAGCCTAAAAAGTTACTAGAATGGAACCAGGAAATACTAGAAAGTTCCAAGAATGAGACCATAGGTTCAGTTATAGGGTTTCTGTCCATACAATATCAAATTGAGGTTCCATCCAAATCAGTTGGAGGGTTTGTGTCCATACAATATGAAAGTGAGGTTCCAGCCATATCAAACTGAGGTTCCATCCAAATCAGTTGGAGGGTTTGTGTCCATACAATATGAAAGTGAGGTTCCAGCCATATCAAACTGAGGTTCCATCCAAATCAGTTGGAGGGTTTGTGTCCATACAATATGAAAGTGAGGTTCCAGCCATATCAAACTGAGGTTCCATCCAAATCAGTTGGAGGGTTTGTGTCCATACAATATGAAAGTGAGGTTCCAGCCAAATCAGTTAGAGGATTTCTGTCCTTACAATATGAAAGTGAGGTTCCAGCCAACTCAGTCGGGGTTGATGTGTCCATACAATATGAAACTGAGGTTGCAGCCAAATCAGTTAGGATTTATGTATCCATACAATATCAAACTGCTATAGTGCCACGCAATTGCCAATAACTTCACAGATAGGTCACTGTGGCTGCTTTCTGGTAGATCTGATCGTTGAAGTGAAACAAACCCACTAATTTTTTTAAGGTCTCCTAGAAATATTGTTAAGCAAGAGACTTTTGAGAACTGACCTATTGTATGTGGGATATGTGCAAGTACCTTGTTTGAATGCAAATAAAATCTGGACATTTCCAGTGACTCCTGAAGCGTCCTGAAGCGTAACTTAGGTAAGTTATTCAAGCTTGCTCAAATTGGGCATGGCTTCAGCGACCTTCTAGTGAGGCTACTTGCACTTAAATTTGTGAAAGGTCAGATATATTATTACTAGTCGGCCTATTTCGACTTAAAGTTGACACAAATTGGCAATAGCTGTATGTTGTGCTTATTTTCCCACCTTAACTTCAGATCTGTTATTTCCCCTGTTACAAAAAATCAATATTGGCTATCTACAAGTACAGATTTGGGGTTGAGATGAGCCTGTTATTTGTATCAAATTCCTAAACCAATGAGCAAATGGGAGAAGATGAAATACTTCCACTCAGACCATTCAAACATTATTTTAGTCCCGTTGAATTTAGATCAACTACAGGTGTCTGCAACTAGACAATGATTTTGCAAAACCCCATAGTGGGTCAAAGTTGAGGTCATGTATTCCTAGAAGCTTTAAGCTACCAACTCTATGAAATTGTCTCTATCAAAAAAAGTGTGCAATAACCAGAGGTTATCAGGTGAAACAGTACCTTGCAACCCCAATTGATGAAAACTATGTCAAGCACTCCTTTATATTAAGTTTTCTGCACCAAAGACCATTCCACGAGCATATGTTCTCTGAGCTAAGCGGGCCAGTTGGATAGTTATCCAGTTAGATCAGATTTGATCACCCTTGTGAAGGACAGAAGAGACTACACGTCCCTACTTTTATTCCACGCGCCCGCGTCAATCCACAAGCTTCCTCAAACAAACAAAAAAATCGAAATGAGGGACTTCCACCCAGGCATGGTCATAGAGATTATCATAAGCACGATACTCTGTATGATGCAAAATATGGGTGCAGGAGTTAGTGTTGGGGTCTGCTGTGGTTGCAATGACCACAAGCCACACCAAACATGTAGCATCAGAAGAATGGCTTCATGATCGATCCACTTCTTCCGGTAGGACTTCACCGTTCTTAAAGCCGCTGAGTTGCGCTATTTCCTTTGTCCATAGATACAGAGGACTCTGACCCCACCAAAAAACCATTGGTCCATATTCACATGGACCACGTGGAAGCATTAACAGATTCAATTGACCCAAAGTTGGGAGCAGTGATGAGTTAAGGTGAATAATTTATATGATTCGTAACAGCTGGAAGGTACTGGAAGACTTGGGTGGAAGGTACGGGAAGACTTGGGTTGAGACGAAGTTTGGCGAAATGGTGATATTAGGTGAGAATTTGGTGAAATGGGATGTTTGGTGAACATTTAATTACCAGTAATTTTTAAGTTTGATTTTTAAGAAAGTTTAATGGTTAATTTTTTGATTTAATTTGTTTAGAAGGTTCGAAGATTTGTTGAAATTATAATTAAAAAACCTAGTTTAAATATGAAAATTCAAAATTAGGTCACAAATTTTTCATTTAATTTCACCCAAATATTTATCAACAAATTCTAAAAAAATTACACTTAAAAGTTATTTTTATTAATTATGTTATTATACTACTACACAAAAAAGTGTTACATAAAAATCCAAAAGTGTGGTGTAATGGTGGCATTCAGAGTTTGATGAAATGTCTTGGTTTTCATAAAAGAATTAGGTTGGGTTTAGGTCGAGGTGTAATGGTGGCATTCAGAATTTGGTGAAACGGCAAAGGTTTTCATAAAAGAATTAGGTTGGGGTTAGGTCGGGTTTTTAAATTTCTATGAAAACTAAACTTTATATAAATTAATTAATTTATAAATAATAATGTTGCATGAGAACGGTTATCATTACAATCATATTCATAAGAAAACTGATTATTCTCCGCTTGCAACACCATGCCAAGGTTATTAATTTTTGTCTCATGCATCTTGGATATAAACCACACTAAATTATATATCAAATCCACCAAATGCACATAATAAAAGGTGTGAGATAAATTCATAAACATTAGAGTATATATAAAATCCAGTAAATACATATGATAAAGGGTATGGTAGTAGAATTTGCGTCCATGGATTTTCAAATGCCAGAGCTTGAGTCTTAAGAGCATGATGAGTTTAGGTGAATATTCCATATGATTTGTAACAGTTGGAAGTCATTGGGAGACTCACGTTGAGCCAAAGTTTGGTGAAATGGGGATGTTATGTGACAACTTAATTATTGACTAAGTCATTATACTCGCACACGAAGAAAAAGTGACATAGGAATCAAGAAAGTGTGGTGTAATGGTGACATTGAGAGTGTGATGAAAGGGTTTAGTTTTATTAAAGAATTAGGTTGCATTTAGGTTGGGTTTATAAATTTGGATGGAAACTAAATTTTATATAAATTAATTAATTTATATTTAATAAAAATAAAATAGTGAAAATGAAAATATTTTTAGGACCCGAGTTATGAGAAGGTATAAAAGGAGTGATGGCATTTGTGCTTAGGGCTAGTTCCAGGTTTGTATTTATTGTCGTGAGTCATAAATCTGATCTATGTACCAAGTGCAAGTCACGGATCATGACTGCAGTATCTAGTCTCATACCAGTTGATGGAAGATGGGAGATCAAGGTTTTCTTTGTGGCGGAAGGAATGAATTTTCATCTTGGGATGCCTTTGATCTCAGAGGATAAGTGGAGATGCAAATATTCAAATCTCCCTAGTGAATGGGCTCCCTGTGATAGGAAATCACATAGGAGTAAGGTTGACACATAGATCAGGTCTCGATTTGTGGCCACCGTCGACAAGGATGTTTCTAGTCAAAGGACCAAGCTCATCTCCTATGTTGATGAAAGGGTGGTGACTCTTTCTTTTGAGTTTAATGAAGTTGACGGATTTATGAAGGTGTGGGCATATCTAATTTCTTATATGGCAACTTCATGCAGATTCAATCATGTAATCGTAGATCTACACTTTCCCAAAGTGGATATGATCACAACTTCATGTGGATCCAATCCTCCAATTGTAGATCTACATCTTCCCATTGTGGGTTTGTTTGTAGAGGAGTGGTTCATATGGGAGCAAAAATTCCAAGAAAAAGGTTGTCGAGATCATATCTGTGCCCCTCGTCTTCAGATCTACTACTTTGGCCTAGATTTGGCGGAAAACCATGTAGAAATGATTCCTCAAATACCAAAACTAAATCCATTAATTATAGATATGTATAAGTCCTTACGGATCCCTTCACCATTTATGCATTGGAAAATGGCATCAAAAGTGAACGGGGATCTTGAGGGCTGTAAACCAGATCTACCTATGGAAGATTTTATCCAGATTTTTGTTAAATCCCTGAATGGGAAAGCAACTCCTATGAAAGTATGGGTTGGCAATCAGATCCAAACTCTCAAGTGGAAGATACAAATTTGATGGGTATTCCTAGAATCCTCCAAAGCCTTTTTTAAGTAGGGAAATTATAGCAAGAGCACAACAAGCTACAAGATTGTGGAATTGAATGAGATTCAACTATTATCCTTAATATGAGATTACTTGGAGGATGTCCTGGATCTAGCTCCAAAGGTCTAGTTTCTTTCAAAGATGTGGTTAAAGGAAGATCTAATCCACACAAAAAATCAGATATCCCCCCAAATATCCCTGATCGCTATATTGTGGAACAAATGAACGAGGTGCCAACATTGATAATAAATCTGCTAGAGGTCAATAAGCTATATCTTGAGTTCCATTCAAAAGAAGTAATATGCATATTTAGTGGTTTCTAGACAAAGACGGAGGATTTACATCAATGGATATCTTGTAGCCAAGAGGCCATTAAGCTGAAGCACATTTGACTATTATTATTATGATATATTTGTCACTTTTTGAATGATAATGAGAAGTATGTTTTGATCCAACACTAAGTTGACTCAGAGGGCTGAAGCTCTTGGGTTAGGGCCCAACCCTAGCAGCAGAAGTTCCTCTCTTGTATCTATATTCTTAGGCTATAATGTTGATTAGTTGTTGTAGTTTATTCATGTCTCTTTTAGCTTAAAAGATTGATTGAGTTGTTGGTTTATTCATGCTTCCATTAGCTTGGAGGATAAATTAGTTGTTGCAGTGCAATAGAGTAAAATACGTTAGAAAGCTTGTGATAGTGACCCCTATCTCATCTCCCTCATGGCCTCATGACAAGAGGACCCCACTCTCACAACCCGAAAACAAAGTTTGATTTCTTGTCAATTGCATAAATCAAGTTGTAGCATTAGTTAGATAGTTTTTTATGATTTCTTGGAAAGAGTTTCACTTGTTATTTTGCTTCCCCTGATTGCTATAGTTTAGAAGATATTCGATTTCATCAATTCAATTCTTAGCAGCAGTTAGATTAGCTTTTCCAAATTTAATTTATCTTTTCCATATTGACATAAAACAATTTGCAAATGAAAAGTAATAAGTGCAGGTGTTATGCTAGGATTGTTGATCTGTAGGAAAGGATCCTTTCCACCAGCTCCATTTAGGTCCTCTCCCATTTTTGTTGATGCAAGCTAACCCATGTTCCAAACCTCTATTTCCAGGTCATCGTGAACAAGCCATCTTAGCCAAATTCGACCTTCTTGAAGTAATGGGCTTGGGAAAGGTTTAATATCACCTTCCCCACACTATCCCTAGCTATCATACACCCTTCCAACACTTCATATCACCATTCTTACTCTCCAAAACCTCTTAGCCAACTTCCTGTAGCATTTCAGGATATCTTGTAGCAGTACAGGACATCTTGGAGAAACATCCTGTAGCTCACCTATAGCAGCCTATTTTGACTTGCAATGATAGCTTATCTTAGTTTAGGAGTAGTTCCACCCCTCAGCTTGGACTCCATGACCAGAAGTGCCACCTAGACCAGTTATTTCACTCATTTTCCTTCATGCAAGATCAGATAGCATTAGTACTTTGATTTCTGAATTTAACAATTAGAACTTTATTTACTCTACAAGTGTGAATTAGATAGAAAATGCATGCATTCTTGAACTATGAAATGGTAGAATAATCTTCTGTTTTCAAGAAACCCTAATAGCGAGATGATTGAGTGCAAGTTAGCATAGTTTACTTTCTGCAAAGTAGCATAAGATTGATGTCATTTCATAGCATTTACAAGTTGACAACTTTCATCTTCTGAGTGTAAAAGCATTTACTTTCTCTGCACTAGGACTAGACTTCACATTCTTCTTTCATTAATTAGACTCCTTTCAGTTCAGTAGAGAAATGGTCTGGAACCCTAATGATCAAGTGACCCAGATGAGGGTGGCATGAGTAGAATAATGTATCTACTATGTATATAGCACTGTTTCCTATAAGTTTGTACGAACCCCCGGGTTGATAAAGTAAAGTTCATAGCTTTAGGAGTTGCAACATTCTTGTTGCAATATTGGGGCTCATCACTTTTTGGTTTCGTTGTTGGGGAGGTGTCTAGGTAGATGTAATTCCACTTTTCTTTTTGTTTTACATTCAGTAGGTAGATGTTATTCTTAGTTTCCTTTCTGTTTTTCTATTGATTTTGAAAAACACATAAAAAGAAAAATATCTTTCATGCCTCATAGGAGTAGATACACTTTAGGGAAATTCTTGCCAAATACCCCCACACCATCAAACAATCAACCTTCACTCTTCTTCGGTAACTGTCAATTTCCCTCTATGACTGTAGGGGAGTTAGAGGACCCCTTAGGTGAACAACCTAAGATATTTGAAGAGCCTATTAGGGAAGAATAAGAATAAACCATTCTACATACCCACATGATGGCTAAAAACATAAATGAGGGTGATTTTCCCATCAGAGAAACTAATGGAGATGCTAGGATGAAAAACATAAGCCCTTCTTCCCTTCCTCACTTCCATGGCTTAACCTCAGAGGACCCTAATGCCTTTTGGTTTAAGTTTTATATTGTGTGTAGAAATTATGATTATAACTTTGATGACTAGAAGTTGAAGTTTTTCCCATCCACCCTTAAGGATGTAACCTTGTGCTCGTTCATGGGTCTACCCGGGGATAACATCACTACCCAGACTCAAATGATGAAATACTTTAACAAAAAGTATAGGGACTATTGTAGGTCAAAAGACACCAAAGAGGAAATATTTAGGATGACTCTTAGACGAAATGAATCCCTGGAATACTATGAGGAAAGGTTCCAACTCAGTTGTAAAAGGGCTAGATGCACCCTTGATCCTGAATCACTCAAGTTTCTCCTTCTTAGAGGAATTAGGGAAGACATACTGGAAACCCTAAGAGGGGACATTTATCATCTATCATATGACAACATTGAGACAAAATTCAAAAACCATTCTGGGGTTGCAGGGAAGAAGGGTAGGTCTAGTCAATCTCTCATTAGTTCCTCTTCCTCCAACACATCTATCAAGAATGCAAATGGACACCATGTAGGTCAAGAGGAAGCAAATAGATCCTTATCTATCTTTTTCCCTAAATGCAATAGAAGGCACCTTAGAAATTAATGTCCACTAAATGTTATAGAGATGTGCTCGATCTATGAGGAAAATCATTCCACAGATATGTGCCCTTCCTTGCCTGGATTGAAAGTTGTATACCAAGGGGCAGAAGGTGGGGATAAACAACTATGTTACATCAATCAAAGGAGACCTCAAGGACCTCGGCCATACTAGTATGACATGCAAGGTGCATCCTATTTCTATTACCATCCCAACCAGAATGCACCCTTGGTATTCTCCTACTCATCCCTTATGGTCCACACCTTCTCCTTGGCCTTATGCACCTTAGTATCCACCCCAAGCTGCCTATCAACCATTTCAACCATATGCTTCTACACATCCTCAGTGGAATCCCCCATCATAAGGTTGGAGGCCTCAATTCAACCAACCCCCTACTCTATTGCCTCCACCTCCATCTCAGCCGCAACTCATTCATCTTGCTCCACCTAAGCAACCCCAAATGTCTGCTCAACCAAATTCGAACCCGAAAAACATGCAGACACAATAGGTCTATAGTGGAGAGACATCTTACCATGCCTATGTTTTGAATATTAAAGAAATCAACCTTGGGTCTGGAATAGTGCTCCCAAATAACCAACCTCCATCTCCACCTGAAGAGATTGAAGAGGAAAAGGAAGAGAGTGTTCCTCAAGCCAATCCACCCCATTTTCCTGAAATATTGATCCATTCTAACCAGCACACCCCAGAAAAGACTTAACTTCTAGGAGAATTGAAATTTTTGTGTTAAAGTCCCACTCCTCGAAGCTATCAAGGATGTTCCCATCTACAACAAGATTATAAAGGAGAAATGTTTCAAACATCCTAGGAGGAGAAATAAAGACACCCCTACCATCAATGTCATTAGTCAATTTTCTGATCTAATGGTGGGGAGCGTGATTCCCAAAGTATCTAGACCTTGGAAGTCTTGTGGTAGATGTGCACATTGATGGCATCATTGCCCCCCACACCTTGATTGATCTTTGGGTTGCCATAAATGTGATGACTAAGGAGACTATGATGAAGTTAAACCTCCAAGGATCCTTAAGAAAGACCATAACAATGCTGCAACTTGCAGATAGGTCCACAGTGGCTCCTGAGGGAATTGTTGAGGATGTAATGGTATCTATCGATTCTTGGGGGTAGGATGCTCAGAGGATGAGAAACAATTTCAGTAGGGGGGTGATGATGAGGCTCATCAATGGGTATATCATATGGGTCACAATGCCATCCTCCAACTTATTAAATTATTTTTTTTTCTCACATTTATCTTCAAATTTTGTTATATTATGCTTAGTGTGAGGAGTAAAGATGTGTTACTATGTCATGTGGCCTAATGTGTGTTAAATGCATGAATTAGAGAATTTTTTATATGATTTGAGTGTAGGAACCCGGACTAGAAAAGAAAGAGAGATTATAGGAGGTGGCCCACCTCTTTAATTCCTCAAATCAGTTGAAGATCCCCCACTCTATCTCATCAATTTAGTGTCATTGGCAGCTAAGCATGCCAAGTTCATTGGTAGCTGAGCTAGTGCATGTCAAGGAAGAGTTGGATTCACCTATTCTCAAGTTAGGGAGGCAAATATCCCTATTTTCTAGGGAGTTGTTGGTAGCTACATTTTTGTATAAATAAACCAGCTAAGAGACTCATTAGGATTCAAAGTTTTATTGAAACTAAGAGGCCATTAAGCTAAAACACATTTCACTATTATTGTTATGATGTATTTTCCATTTTTTGAATGATAATGATAAGTTTTGTTTTTATCCAGCATTGAGATGACTCAGAGGGCTGAAGCTCTTGGGTTAGGGACCAACCCTAGCAGCAAAATTTCCTCTCTTGTATCCATATTCTTAGTCTATAATGTTGATTAGTTATCGCAGTGTATTCATGTTCCTTTTAGCTTAAAAGATTGATTGAGTTGTTGGTTTACATGCTTCCATTATCTTAGAGGATAACTTAGTTGTTGTAGTGCAATAGAGTAAAAGACATAAAAAATCTTGTGACAATGACCCGTATCTCGTCTCTCTCGTGGGATCACGATTAGAGGACCCCACTCTCACAACCCAAAAATAGAGTTTGATTTCTTGTCAATTGCATAAATAAAGTTGTAGCCTTAGTTAGATAGTTGTTTATGATTCCTTGGAAAGGGTTACACTTGTTATGTTTCTTCTCCTGATTGTTGTAGCTTAGAAGATATCCCAGTTCATCAATTAATTTCTTAGCAACAATTAGATTAGCTTTTCCAAATTCAATTCAGCTTTTCCATATTGACATAAAACACTTTGCAAATGAAAAGTAATAAGTGTAGGTGTTATGATAGGATTGTTTATCTGCAAGTAATGATCCTTTCCACTAGCTCCATTTAGGTCCTCTCCCCCTTCTGTTGATGCATGCCAACCCATGTTCCAAACCTCTATTTCCAGGTCATCGTGAGCAATCCATCTTAGCCAAACCAAACCTTCTTGAAGTAATGAGCCTGGGCAAGGGTTAAGATCACCTTCCCCACACTGTCCCTAATTTCCATACACCCTTCCAACACTTCATATCACCATTCTTACTCTCCAAAACCTCTCACTTGTAGCAGTCTGTTTTAACCTTGTTTTGACTTGAAATGATAGCTTAGCCTATTTTAGGAGTAGTTCCACCCCTTAGCTTGGATTCCATGACTAGAAGTGCCACCTAGATCAATCCTTTCACTCTTTTTCCTTCCTGCAATATTTGATAGCATTAGTACTTTGATTCCTAAATTTAGCAATGAGAACTTTATTTACTCTACGAGTGTGAATTAGATATTCAATGATGCATTCCTGAATTATGAAATGGTAGAATAATCTTATGTTTTCAAGCAACCCTGATAGCTAGATGATTGAGTGCAAGTTATCATAGTTTCCTTTATGCAAAATAACATAATATTGGTGTCATTTCATAGCATTGACAAGCTGACAACTTTCATCTTCTGAGTGTAAATGCATTTACTTTCTCTACACTAGGACTAGACTTCACATTATGCTTTCAGTAGTTAGACTCCTTTTAGTTCAATAGAGGAATGATCTAGAACCCTAATGATCAAGTGACCCAGATGAGGGTGGCATGAGCATAATAATGCATCTATTGTGTATATAACATTGTCACTTCTAAGTTTGTATGAGACCTTGGGTTGATAAAGTAAAGTTGGTAGCTTTGGGAGTTGTAGCATTATTGTTGCATTACTGGAGCTCACCACAAAGTACCAACATCTTTAGTTCACCAATAGTGGAATGTGAATATTTCTCAGGAAAATAAAGCAAGTGGCACCAAAAGACTCCATGAATCAAAGAGTTCAAACTTTGATAAATAAACAACTATAAATATAGAAGAACTTCAAATGGCCATTGTATCCACCACTCCTAACTCTGAAGGTTGGCGGAAAGTGGAGAAAAAGAAAGGATGAGAGATTAAAGTAGTGTTACTTATTTTATGAGCTTTCTATCTTGGATACCCAGTAAGGCTGGTCTACTTGAATGTTTTTTAAACATACTTTTTGATATGCCATTCGGTATCTACAACGCCTAATCCTCATTATATTATTGGGAATTACAAATTTTCCTTTGGGAATATATAGAAATATATAATAATAAATAATAATATATTATACAATATTAAGATGAAATAATAAATCATATTCCACTTTTAACACTTTACCAAGGTTATTATTTTTTTTTTCTCTTTTAAAAACCATATATGGCTATGACAATGGATCTTAGACATAGAAACACTAAAGTATATACAAAATCCACTTAATATACACAATAAAATGTATGACATAAATTCATAAACATTTTAGAGTATATATAAAATCCAAGAAATACTTGTGACTAGCACAACAAAATTTATAAAATGTGGTTGATATGTGTTGATAGGTGTACTCTCTAGTTTCATTGTTCAAAAATATGAAGAGGATTTAAAAAAACTGTTCGAGTCATTCTCGTATTCTCATCATTCTTGGAACTTGAACAACCAAAATCATTATTTATTTTAAAATACTTTAAATAGTGTTTGTTATCACAACAATTCTTTTAAATTTTATTAACATTTATCATTATAAAAATTCTTTTAACTTTGCTTAAAATAATTAGAAACCATTAAAAAATTGAAACAAAATTTATTAATAGGAGAATCAACATTACATGGGCGATAATTCAATGTTAAAACGCATAACTTTAGCATTTTGTAATTTACCCTATATATATCCCAAGAAAAAACAAAAAAAAATTATTTTCTCAAATTATAGGCAATTAACATAGATCCATCTTAAATATTAAATGGATGAATAAGAGGATTCCAATTTCTTCAAAGTAAAGCTTTTTTTCGTACCCTCTCTCTCTCTCTCTCTTTCTCTCTCCTCTATATATATATATAAATATAATAATATATATCTGTTATATACTATATATATCCCAAGAAAAAACAAAAAATGTTTATTTTCTCAAATTGTAATGCAACTAACATAGATCCGGCATTTTGTAACTTACCCTATATATATCCCAAGAAAAAACAAAAAATGTTTATTCTCAAATTGTAATGCAACTAACATAGATCCGGCATTTTGTAACTTACCCTATATATATCCCAAGAAAAAATAAAAAATGTTTATTCTCAAATTATAATGCAACTAACATAGATCCATCTTAAATACAGATGAGTAGAAAAAAATCCAATATCATATGAAACAAAATATACATTTTTTAAACACTAATGTTTCACTCAAAAGAAAATCTAAAATTCCATTAAAAAACCATTTCACGGTTCTAAAATCTAAAATTCCATTAAAAAAACCCATTTCCCCGTTCTAATATATGGTCTGACATACAGACAACAAATTTCATTATATTATTGTATCTGAGCGTAAATCGAGCTCTAAACCAACCAACCAACCAGGTGCGTCTTGCCATCCCCTATAACCAACCACAATCAGCCATGGGGATAGTCCAAAGCTTTGTGGTCCTGCTACCACGGGTAAGCTTCTCCTTCAACATCTTTTGTCGTTTTCGGTGAACCTTTGTATGCTGCGACGTGTTTCCTTCTAAGCTACAATCGCTGCATGCCAACCTCTCAAAACGCCACGTTCTAATCTCAGCAGTTCAGTTTTTCTCCCTTCATATACTGGGCTCCCCATCTGGTCTTAGTTTTTTTCCGCTCTCTCCCCTGCACCCTGGCGCAAGGTCCTTCTATCTTTCACATTCCTACTTTCATAACAATCCCCGGTGACTCCTCAGCGAGGCCCTCATTTAAATATTAGTTCACAGGTTTTGTTTTGTTCTTCCTGGTTCGGTTTCCTACTGGTGGTGGACGACTCTTCTTCGGCGTGGTGAGACTAAACAGGTTTTCAGGTCAGGCTTCTGTAACTTACTGATGCCAGCTTCAACTGGGGTTCTTTTTCCTTACTAGCTAAGTTTATAAAATGATAGTTTTACATTCGTCTCCTTCATAGTTTTTATGCAATGATAGCATTTTGAAAATTACTAGTTTTCATATTTTGAAAATTATATGTTCAGCTGGTAGTCTTTTTCATCTGAACAATGGTATACCATGATTTCTCTTGGTCATCTTCTCTGGGTAATTTGATCTCTGGGTGGCTCGGTTTTATTCTGGCGGTCTTTAGATTCCTGAACATCTTTTTTATCAGCTATATGGGCCTCCTTCTCGTATACATTGTATGGAGATGCATGTTTGGATCCACCTGTCCTTTTCCGGCATCCTCCCCCGGATTCTTCTTTTGAGTTTCTCCGGCGATCAATTTCAGTTATTTCTTTGGGTATCTTCTGGCTTATTCGGGTACATCAATAGCGTCATCCTTGAAACGTTCATCCTCCCCTTCACTGAAGTCAATATGACAACTACCTCTATTTCTCTATAAGTGACCTCTCACACAATGTGATTGACCATTTTGGGCCTTGGTTACAGTACTTTTGCGTCCTTTTGGTCATTCCTATCCTGAGGTTTATAGTTTTTTTTTTGAACGTTCATTATCCCTTAATCTGAATGTATCTATTTCTCTGGCGACATATCGAAATTAGGCTCCTTTTTGGTACCTTCTCTTTCTCTTCTGTCAGTCCGGACCTTCCATCCAGGTATTTTGTGCCTGACAAAATTATCTCTGGGATTTTCCCCTTTCTCGATTCTCGATCTAGACCCTTCCAAACCTTATGGAAGCTTTCATTATCAATCATTTTGGATGGTTCTGATTCATCCTCCACACAGGATCTTATTAATTCCACTATAGAGGCTGAAAAGGCACATGAAAAAACAAACAGCTGGCATGCCACGGTGGATGACATGCTTCTAAAATCAGCGTGCAATGTCACGCAATCGTCTTATGAGGATAGGGGCGGGGCCCACTCTCAGCAGGGATGGACGCGCCAAAGTATAGGAGGCCTTTCTGAGCAAGATAAGTTTTTCAACAAATCTAGCCAACCCATTAAAATTGGTCCTCCGTCGAAGGCTATCTCTGTTTCTAGTGACGTCCTAGCTGAAAGAATTGATAGTCTGCAAAAACTAGCTTTAATCGGGAAATGGCATTTCCCGCATATGCAGGAGGATGATATGAGGAAATGGTTGGTGGACAAGTGGCATCCTCTGATAGGTTATATCCCAGTCATATCGCGCCTTATGAAGGACTGGTTTTCCTTTCATTTCCTTAAGCTTCGGACCTGGAGATCATTCTAAACAGGCCTTGGGTATCAGGTAGAAGTTTTCTGTCTTTGTCCAGATGGTATATGGGTTTTGATCCTATAAAAAACACCCCATCAAATTGCATGATTTGGGTAAAGCTTCCAAATTTACCTCTGGAGCTTTGGTCGTCAGAAACTCTCTCAGAAATTGGAAACTCTATTGGGAAGTTCATTTATGTAGACCCATGGTGCAGGGGAGAGCGGGATAAGAGGATTGCGTGGATCCTAATCGAGAAACCCTTCAAAGGCGCCTACCCCGACCACATTGAGATATCCTGGGATGGTATGAAAATCAGGCAAAGGCTGGATTTTTGGGGCATCCCCTTTCGATGCTCTTGATGTCACAGAACGGGGCACCTCATCAAAAACTGCAACTTCCATATCAAGCGCAGGCCTAAGAAGCAATCTTTCTTCAAGGGTAGGAAATACGGTTCGGAACCTTCTTCTGATGACGTGAGTATCTTAGACAGCCAAATAAAAAATCATGATTTGATTCCTCCCCGAACAAAGGATTCTCCTCGTGATACATCCATCCTTCCAAATGATCCGGTTTTCGGATTCCCTATCCCTGAACCGTTTGAGGAAAATACTGTCCCCTCTCCCCCTACCATGAATCAGGGGGCTTTCATGGTTAGATCCCATACTATTCAGATCCCCTCATCCCACCTGTTAGCCTCCTATTGTAGCAAGTTACTCATATTTCATGATGGACATTTTTACAGGCCAAATATGTCATACTTTGCATGCTGCAATGCTCCATATTTGCTAACAGTCACCAAAGAAAGAGGTCATGAAAGAATGCTACTCAAAGTTCATCTGCCGCATTCCAATTTTGAAAAGCTATTTAATTTTTGTACAATTTTCAGCTGAAGGGAGGTCCAAACAGCTTAATCTTAGTCTCCCTAGGTTTCAATTTCCTGTTTTAGAATATAGAGAATGAATAATCTGTCCAAACAGCTTAATCTTGGCAGATTCTAGATAGGTAGAGAATCAAAGGAGCCCAACTACTTAATCTGGGCCCTTGGAAGAAATAAGTGTAGATGTAGATAGGAAGACTTAAAAAAAAAGGTGGAAAAGCTGGGTCTGCAAGTCCAAGTGCACCCAAACCAAAAAGAAGAAAAAATGTTAGGTAAGTAGGCTGGGTAGGTAGTTTTGAGGTTGCAGAATGTTGATTTGTGATTAATTCCACATTTTCAAGTGTTACACTCACACAAATCACAGTCAGCAGGTAGTTCCCATTTTGAAGGACTTCAAGCGAGGCATGACTAACTTCCCCTTCTTCTTACTCCCTAAATCATTTACTAATTTCCCCTAAAGAGGTCAAGATCTGCTTGATACCTCTTAGTTTCATCATTTTCCATATCATTTGCCTTGGTAAAGACCTGCTTTACTCAGGGAGGCTCCATGTTTTCTTCACCTAGTTCTATCTCCCCTTTGAAGCCTAAGGTCTCTGGAATTTAGCGCTCTTCTTGTCATTTTCATATTAACTACTGACATTATTATTTAACTCCCTATCTATTTCCCCTTCCCCCTACTAAAACTATGTAAATAATCCCCCTATGTAAATATCTCCTCCCCCTGGTTGAAATATAACCATAAGTATCTTCTTTGGAATTACTAAGTCACCTGGACTTTAGTAAGAGCCCTCATCCCCGCTCGTTTTTCCCTCCAAGGTGTTTGGACTCCTTCTAGAACACAAAAACCCCCCTTCCAAATGTAAAAACCCTCCTCGCGCATTGTATGTTTGGAATTTATTAATTTTAATTAATAAATCACCAAGTGCCGATACCCATTAACTCTTAACCTAAAGTTCCAACCCACCCGTGCCGTGAAAAATTAAAAAATAACCCGCGCGCTGTTTCACTAAACCTCGCACACCTTCTCCGCCTGTCCACCGTCAGATCGTCTCCCCCAGATCTGACGGCTATTATCCATATCGGGCGCCCTCTTGTATGGGTACGTTAGCACCCGATGTCCGACGGTTTTACCGTCATACACCGGGATAGCTGGCGCCTTCCCATTGCATCGGGCTACCCCTGATAGAAACCGCCTCCGTACCAAAGGCGGTCCGATGAACCCCAAAACCACCTTTCCCCTCGCATGATAGGAGCGCTGTGTCATCCCGCCACATCGGCTCCACCTCGCCACTTCCTTCCTGCGCCTGGCCCACATCACCTGCCACCGTGTCCCGCCACATCATCACCTCGCCGTACTGCCACGTCACCCTGCTGACATCACATCCGTACCATAGGACCCCACTGCTGATGTCATGTTGACGTCATCCGCCATACTGCTGACGTCAGCAACCAAAAAACAGAAAAACGCGCAAGTGCGAAAGTCAAGCTTCGGAGCTCCAGAATGAAAAATAGAGGCAGTTTTCGATGCGCGATTAGCGCGAAGCGCTAATCGTGCATCGCTATGAGAAATGGGCCATATTGGAGAATCTTTAGGGAATCTTTTGATTCCTCGGCCCTTTTTGCACCGAAAATGGCAGAAAAAGCCTGATTTTGCTAATTTAAACATATCTGAAGACAGAGAGAGACCAGGTTTAGAGGTTAAAGAGTATCAGAGCGGATATGAAGATAAAAAGCATGCCAAAGAGTATCAGTGTAGCAGAAAAGTGTATCAGAAGAGATTTTCTCAGGGCTCGAGGCAAATCCAGCATTAAAAATAAAGCCCTGAAAGTCAAGAAGCAGTTGAGGAAGCATTGAAAGCTCACTAGCACAAATGACTGCACATTAAACTCATAGGAGATCAGTGGACTAGAACTCAATGCATAGTTATTACAGAATCACTGCACCAAGCCACATAGGACATCACATTAACTCAATTTTGATCCAGCTGCCATTGGCGCAGCCCAAAGAAGATGTACTTACAGTTAATTCTAGCATAAGTTAGGTTTAGAAAGCTTTTTCCTGCAGACCTGTTTAGGTCGGTTGTAATAAATGACTTTAGATATTTTGCTTATATATATCACCCTGAAAAATGGAGTAGGGGTTGGTTGGTTGTTTGATCTTTGTTAGTTCGATATTTTGCTCAAGTAGAGACTCGCACTGTAAATATGATACTTTCTATAATCAAAGACTGCTAAAAGCATGGATTCTGAAACTGTCTGCTGTGTTTAACTAGTCGAGGAGTGACTATGGAATTCCTGTGCTTCTGCATGGTTCAATAAGTGTTTCTTTAACTCTGTTTAGTTTTTATGTTTGTGTTACCATCAATCCACCATCTCAATTGCAGAAAAGAAGAATACTTTAGGATTTTCTTGGCTGCACCTTAGGCTCAATTTCTGCAATTTCTTCATGTTTTCATCAGGAATAGTTATGAACATGCATACTTAAATGATCTTGTTTACACTGTTTCTTTCACATATGAATGCTAGTTTAGGAATTCTTAACTGCTCCTAGATAACCATTCATTCACCTCTTTCATTGTTAGTTAATGAAAGATTATTGATTTCCGTTCATCTCTGACTTTCATCCCATCTTTTCAGCAAATTGGTATTGTTTCATGTGTAGCTATCCCGCTCCATAATCCTCTGGTGACCAAGAAAACGCAACAGCAAGGCTTAATCCATGACTCCATGCCCAATGGTTTGAAAATTATCACACTTTCCCTTGCCTCTCTGCTTGGAATTATCTGCCTCGCATTCATCTTCCATCCAAACAAAAAAATCAAAACCCCTGAACCTAATAACTAGCCTAAAATCATCATCAACAAAGCTAAATCATTAAGAGAGAGCCCTCTCTAATTGCAGGTGGGCTAGGACCTTCAATCCAAAGATTGGTTTGTGGTTACCTCGGTCGTATCCCTTCAGGAGCTTAGGGACAACCTGAGTGATAACACCTCCCATCTCCGGTTTGTCCTCCGATTCGTCACCCGGAAGGCCTTTCGAAAGGAAAAGAACCTATGCTCGCACCTACACCATTTAATTCTCCTTCATACTCGCCTATAAATAAGCCCAATAGTGATATCGATCTCTTCTTACAAAGAAACCCTTTGGAGCTTGAACCCCTAACTATTCACAGACCATCCTGCACACCCTATCCTTCCATCAGTCCAAACTCCGCTAAGAATATCACTGTCAGGAAGAAAAAAAAGGGAGACAGTCGTCATTTCAGAGGCAGATCAATTGTCACTGATTTCGGCATTACAAACTTATCCCTTGTTGAAGTTCCAATATTGGATTCTGCTGTTTCACAGCCTCTTAGAGTGAGTATGGTTGGCGAGTCATCAAAATGACCTTTCTAATTTCTATGAACATCAGGGGTCTGGGTGCTCCCCCAAAATTCCTAGCTCTTAAAAAATTCTTCTTGTTGGCTCAGCCCAAAATTATTTTCATTCAAGAAACCATGCACCCAAGCAGGGTGACACTGGCGTTCTTCAGGAGGATGTTTCCAACATGGTTTATGGTTGCCACTGAGGCGAATGGATTATCTGGAGGTTTAACTGTCTTGTGGGATCCTGTATGGATAAAAGCAAAAGCCTACAAATGCTGTGCTGGGATTTTGATTTCGGCGTTGGTGAGAGGTCATGTATCTATGATAAAATTTCTAAATATATATGCCCCATGTAGGAACAGGTCTCCTTTCTGGGAGAGGCTGTTTGCTTCGGGAATTCTTGACATAGAATCTTTGCTGTTAGCGGGGGATTTAAACGTGACTCTCAGTCCTGATGAGTGTTGGGGTAATTGCAGGAAAAAAGACAATTTGTCTTATAGGCTCAGAATGGAATTTATAAGCAGGAATTTAGTGGATGTCATGCCGGATCAAATGATGCCTACGTGGGAAAATGGAAGGATAGGACAAGCCTATATTGCAAAAAGGATTGATCGCTTTATTATTAATGCCAACATCATTGCTAAATGGGGCATGGCATTCTCACTCATTACAAATGAGTTCTCTTCTGATCATAGGCCTATTCTTCTCGAATGGAGAGAAATGGATTATAGGAAGGATTATTCCTTCAAATTCAACAGGATCTATTTGGATGAAAAATCTTTTAATGAAGCCATTTCAAGCAAATGGATGGAAATGTAAGAATCTGCCTTGGCCCTTTTTACTACTTTCCGTGAAAAGATCCAAAGTTTAAAAATGACTGCAAAGGAGTGGCAGATCCAGAAAATAAAGCAGGATAAACTGGAGCTATTTAACATCCAAAAGGAATTAGATTCCTTCATCGCATCTTCTTCCTTTGATAGGCTGTCCTTTGCGAAGAAGAACCATATCAGGGAACTGGAAAAAAGGAAACATATTCTCCTGCTCAAGGAAGAGGCATCTTGGAGGCTAAAAAGTAGAGCACTTTGGCTAAAGGAGGGGGATCGAAACACAATTTTTTTTCACAATTTCGCAAATGCTAGAAGGTGGAAAAATTCTATATGGAAGATTGAAGATGGCAATGGAGGTTTCCTCTATTCTCAGAATGATATTGCTGACGAAGCATCAAGGTTCTTTCAAAAACAGTATAAAAGGAATCAAAGTAACACAAATGACATGTTATGGGCGGCAGAATTGATGCCAAAAATGTTTGATGAGCCTGCATATGAAAATTTTATTAAACCAGTCTCAGAAGAGGATCTCCTTGCTGCCATGAAGACTTTCAAAAAGGACAAGAGTCCTGGTCCTGATGGCTGGCCTATCGAATTCTTTTTGCATTTCTACGACATGTTTAAATTGGACTTATTGAGAATGGTGGAGGCCTCTCATATGTCTGGAAATATTCACAGTGCAATTTCATCCACTTTTATCGCTCTTATTCCAAAAAAGCAAAGAACAGATTCCTTTCAAGACTACAGGCCCATTGCTCTTTGCAATACTCTGTTTAAAATCATATCCAAAATTATTGCAGAGAGGATGAAGCTTGTTCTAAATCTCTTCATAACTAGGGACCAGCATGCTTTTTTAAAAGACCAGAATATTTGGGATGCTGTCGCTCTGACACAGGAATGTCTTTTCTCCATGTTGTCTAACAATATCAAGGCGGCTATTCTGAAGATTGATTTGAAAAAAGCCTATGATTGCGTTGACTGGGGTTTTCTTAGAATCTTGTTGGCAAAAATTGGCTTAAGATCAAAAGGTATCGAGTGGATAATGGTGTGCGTAGAAAATGTAAACTACTCTGTCATCATTAATGGAATTCCCTCATCTTTTTTTACAGTGGAGAGGGGACTTCAGCAGGGATGCCCTCTCTCCCCTTTGCTCTTTATTTTGGTTATGAATTCTCTAAGCCTACAGATCAACAAGGCAGTTTCCGAGCAAATATGTAGGCCAGTCAAGATTTGCAAGGATATTTTCTTATCCCACAATCTCTTTGTTGACGATATTCTCATTTTCACCATGCTATGCAAAGCTTCTTGGTCATGCCTTTACAACATCCTTCAGAAATTTCAATCAGCCTCCGGAATCCTCATAAACAAGGAAAAATCTAAGTTATATCATAATGAGACTAATTCGGAGCTTGTCTTATGGATTGCTACCATGATTGGCATTGGTATAGCTTCGATTGGAAATGGCATAAAATACCTGGGTTTTAACCTGAAGGCTAAAGGGAACAAAAAAGGGGACTGGTCTTGGCTTGTTGACCGCTTCTACAATAGGATTTCTAGATGGGAATCGAGGCTACTTTCTCTGGCAGGTAGATTTATTCTGGTACAGGCTGTTTTATCACAGCTGGTGATTTACTGGGCTCATCTCTTTTTTCTACCTGCTTCTATTATCAAAAAAATGTGCTCATTGGCTGCTAATTTTTTATGGGGAGGAAAAGCCTATCAGTCAAGGATTCATTTGGTTAAGATGGATGCTATATCTAGGCCGAGAAAGTTTGGTGGATGGGGTTTGTTACACATGAGGTCTTTTGGAAATGCCCTCCTTTGTAAATCTCTTCTCAGGGGCATTTTTGGTGAGGGTCCATGGAGCTTGTTTATTAACAGAAAATACTTAAAAGGCAGAAGTATTGAGTATTGGTATAGAAGGAATTCCTTGGGGATTAAAAGGGGGTCTGCCATTTGGCAAAGCCTCAGGAAGAACCAATCCTTCTTTATGGAAAACTTGCGCTGGAAGGTCTTCTCGGGCTCAAGTATCCTCATAGGCTTTGATTCCATTATGAATGGTTTGGTCTCTCCTATTCCTCATGCTCTGGTCACTTTTTTCCACTCAAGAGGCATTTTCACGTGGGATAAATTGATAAAATCTTGGTCTTTTACATCCCCGGTCTGGAAGGATGAAGTGGAACTTCTTATGCCTCCTTCCATTTCTCCTATCTGGAGTTCTGTTCGTCATGTTTCACAGGGATTGGCTATTCGACGCACCGGCACAAAAGATGTTCTTGCATGGAATTTGCCTCGTTCTCCTTTAGCCGTCCGCGTAAAGGATTTGTATGTAGCTCTTTCCACGGGGTCATCGATCACCAAACAACTGATCTTTCCTCCCTCGTTATGGAAAGTCTCTTGCCCACTTAAGATGATCCTTTTCTCGTGGCTTCTTTTCCGGAACAGGAATCTCTCTTGGGAGGTGCTTCAAAAGAAAGGGTGGCAGGGTCTGGGCCGCTGTGTTATGTGTCTGAATGCTGTTGAGACAAATTATCATATGTTTCTTCAATGTCCCACATATCATCTTATCTGGTATGAAGTTTCCATATCTCTTGGTTTTCCTCATCTTTTTTTTTCCTCTGTACAGGATGGTTTTAAATGGTGGAGTGATCAGATTGCTCCTTGGCGCTCTTTGTTTATTCTGGTATGTTGGTCCCTGTGGAAATGGAGGAATGAATCCATCTTCCAAAATTCCAGGCGGCCTTTGTCATCTCTTCTGCTCGGTATCAAGGCAAATCATGATATTTTGGACTGAATGGACCTGTTGTCCTTGCCTCATAATCCTTTCTGCTGTTTCTTACCATGTGTTTAATGGACAGATTTTTGCGGGGATCCTTGTTTTATTTATGCTGCATAGTATAGCAATTCATCCAATATGGACTTGTATCTATCACAGATCTTAAGATCTGTTTTTGAAAGTGACCAATTAGGATCCTGTATATTTCGGATCAATAGGAAATTGTGGCTCTTTTGGATCTTAGCACTATTTTTATGGATCTTTCTATGTAACTCAGACAGTTTTATATTATCTTAATATAAGAAAATGTGGTTTTTCTTCTGAAAAAAATTTAAATATTGAATGGTTATGTTTGAGTTTTCTCATGCTACATATCCGTAATGTGCAATGGACAAATATCTCAAATCTACCATGGACATAAGATCAAGAATTTGAAGAGGTTAATTTGACATTGTAAACAATTTTATTAAAAATTCCCTGAGAAGCTTTCCTGTTTCTGCGGTGGTTGGAGGCTAAAAGCAAGCCAGAATAATTTTATCAAAAATTCCTTTATGATACGTGGGAAGCCTTTTTGTGTCTACAATTGTTGAGGCTAAAAGGAAGTAAGAAATGTTAAAAGAAGATAAAAAAAATCTGGGATAATTTATCTTTTTAAGTTTTTTTTTATAATATCATATAATATATATGCTTTGACAATTTTGGTGTAATAATTTTAGGTTAAAAGTTTACGTAATAAAGTTAATAAAGCAAAATAAGACCAAGGTTATGGGACATGTATTCGAAGTTGAATGTTGGACAAAATCATTTTGGTCGGTGTTCATTTGGTTTATTATGGTTAAGGAAATTGGCAAAGGCTTTGAAAAAGAAAAGAGACATTATTTGGTATTTAATTTATGAAAATAAATAAAAATAGAAGAAAATGAATGTGAAAGGTCACAAGATTGCATGTGAAAGAAATTGAAGGAAAATGATAGGAAATTGGAGAAAATAAAGGTCTCAATGATAAAAATGCTATAAGGATCAATTCAAAACCTTTAGTCAGTTTTAGCTTGGAGCTCTCCCTCTATTCTTTCTCTCATACTCTTGCACTTAGAGCATTCTTGGGGCACTATAGCATTGGAGAAAGGAAAACAAAGGAAAGCAAAGGAAGAACAAGGAAGTAAAGAAAAGCAAGGATCAAGCAATGAAGAGTGGAATTAAGCAACTACAGTGGAATTACTTTGTAGATATTAGGTTGCATGTATGATTTCCTTTCTAGTTTTAGCATGCATGATACATACATGAAAGATTTATAGGAAAACCCTCAAAATCATGAGAATGATGAAGATTTACTAATTCAAAGATATATAAGATGTGTTAGCCCAATGTAAAAAACTAGAAATTTAATGCTTTTAAAATTAGCATCAGAAGCCTACCTAGAATCGCATCTTGGGGATAATAATTGAATACAGTACTAAAATATAAGGGAAGGTAAGTAATAGAAGAGAAAATTTTTCAATGTAAAAAGTTTGATTTTTGCATTTAGAATTATTTTGCATTTGTCAAATTTTTTATTTTCGCACTTAGTTAGGGTTATTCCACATTTATCAAGTTGTTTCCTCTTTTACCTAACTTACATTTTAGGGTTGAATCATGAGATCTAAACTCGAGAAGGTGTGTCATGTTATGTCTATAGTTTACTACTTTCGCATTTATTATGGTTTTGACTGGTACTTGACATGCATTTTCATATTCTCTATGGATTCTTTAAGGCGTGTCATGTCATGTCTAATGTCTAAAATGTGTATACTTTTTTTCTTCTTTTCAACCTAGACTAGGAGTGAGTGCATAAAGATGTGTTACACTTTTGGGCCAAATAAAATGATGAAATTTCAAGTTTTTCATCTTTTATCAAATTAAAACTCTATAAATTCATAGAATCAAAATCATTTTTTATGATTTTGAGACATTTTCCTAAAAAATTAATTTATTCTACATTAATTTTCTAAAAATTATCTTTAATTTCCTCACGCCTATAATTTTGTTAAAAATAATTTTTCTATATAATTTTTTTTTATCATTTTTCTTTATTACACTTCATAATAGTAAAATAGTTATAAACTATAATATTTCATAAACATTTAACAACTAATAATACACATTTAAGATCATCTTAAACACTATCATAAATTTAATGGTTCTCACAATTTTCTAGTATTTATTTGATTGCTAAATGTAAAACATCTATATTTGTCTACAAATTTCATTGATACATCTATATTTGTCTGCAAATTTCAATGAGTTAAAGACAACCTATATAAAGCAGCGAGCATAAATTTATGGTTTTAAAAACGTTAACTATGTTTTTCCACAACCTAATTTTGTGTAAGGCAATATTATAGTCAAAGCTAACTTCATATTAGGATAAAGGCTATAGCGTTTTTTAAAATTTTGACATTGCATTTCGTAAAATAATCCAAAGTTCAAGTGGATTTAGTGATATACATGTGATAAATTTAAGTGTGTTTTTTTTTCAAAAATCATTATTTAAAATTTAAAAGATTGTATAGTATATAGTTTTTTTAAATTTTATTGTTAAATATATATTTTTATTTACAAATAAAATATTTATGTTAAATATTTAATGTTTAATGATTAATAAATTATTTAACATTTTTTTTTATAATTGATATAATATAGTTAGTTATTTATATAATTTAATATAATTCATGTAAGATTAGCAATAAAAAAATTAAGTGATAATTTTTAAACTTTATATTTTTCAAAATATTTTAACAAGGGATATCAACTTCATATATATATAAAATAATAAAAAATATATATTTTAAAGTTGTAAGAATAAACTATCAATTGTGGGTTTATGAATAAAAAATTTATATATGAAAATTAATATTGACAATATAGTTTAAAAATATATTAATAATAAAAAAATCATTTCACACTGTACATGTTTTGTAATATCTATGTCATTCAAAAATACAATTTAAATAATAAAAATTACACATTGTTTTTTGGACTTTAAAAATAGTTTGGATATAAAAGAAATTTGATCCTCTCAACTCATTTTAGATCTCTGCTTATCTAATTGTATTTTTAAATTAATCATTATTTTATACTCACATTATCTTTATTTATATTATCAATTTATTATAAAATAAATATACTAAAATATATATAAATTTATAATGATTTGACGCATAAAATCTTAGATAAATAATAATTACATCAGTTAAGACACTTCTTAATATAAAATCACTCCTTCAATTTCCCACCCCAATAAATACTACTTAAATATAATATTTATCCTTATTCTTCTATTAATAAAATATTAATTTCCTTAACACAATACCTCTCCTTCCATTACTTTTGTCCTCCTATTAAGTTTTGTGTTTTATCTTTAAATATCTGAAGATATTAGTTGCCTCAACACAATAGCTCTCCTTCCATTACTTTTGTGTTTCATCTTTTAATTTTCCATTACTTTTGTGTTTTGTCCAGGTTTTGTGTTTTATCTCTAAATATCTAAAGATATTAGTTGCTCAGCACAATAACTCTACTTCCATTACTTTTGTGTTTCATCTTTTAATTTTGTAGGTTAAATTTACAGGGGTGAGGTGAGGCGAGCTGAGCTGAGCTGGCATTCCAGATATAATAACTATCATCTTCATTTTATCAATTATCCACTGAGTTTAATCATCTTATCCCACTTTTTAATAGATAAAAACTATAAAATGTCAAAGTATTGAATTATATAAAATACAATTTACAATTTTTTCGGTGTAACATTTTAAATTTTGAAGCATAAAGGCGACGTCATCATTATCAATGAATTTTACAATGCAGAGGGGATGCAATCAGCAATCCATTAAGGACATAAAGTAGTCTCAACTTTCAAACATGTATAAAGTTGGTGTTATGATGCTACTGTTATTCATGGAATTCACTGGAACTACTGCAACTTCTAATCACATGTATAATCCCTTCGATGATAGTTATATTTGGCTTGAATTTGTTTTGAATGGACACACGCTGGAGGAAGCTGATCAATTCCCATCATCCATGGGCAAGGGTCAGGGAAAAACACCAGGGACTTGGAGGCTTTATTCTCACTCTGAGAGGCGATTAAGCCTGATACCACTGGAACGCTGTCGAATTGGGCCGCTGAGAACTCAAAGAACGTATGCTCGTGGAATGGTATTTCCTGCAGACAACACACGAAAAGAGTGGTAGCCATAATCTTCCTCAATTATAGGGTTGGAAGGTACCCTTTCCCCGTCTCTTGGCAACCTCTCATTACTGCTCACTTTGAATCTTTTTCATATAATATTTGATAGAAAGAATTTCATCAGAATTTGGACAGCTTAAAGCACTGCTGGAATATTAATTGACATCCCATTTATTTTGCAATGGGTTTTAATCCAAAAGCTTTGTCTAATTGCACACACCTCAAATGGATTCAATTTCCATATAACTTTTGAGAGATGGACCATCCAACAGGATTTGGTTGTGGAGAAGAACAATTGTACTGCACGCCTCTGGCTGGTCTCATCTTTATGCAATTTTTCCTTTGAAATGAAGCTGCAAATGTTGTGTCCATATTCCCATTGAGCAGCACATTGGATACAGTTGGCCGAGGAACAATGAACATAGAAAACTGACATAGATGCTACAAAGCCTCTTTCCAGTTGCCATTGAGTATTAACTGAAACTTCGATGCAAATAGCCAAATTCAACCATTCAACGGACATGCGTTCTGTGAGTTCTCAGCAGTAAACTTGGACATCAAACCAGTTGAATCAAATTTAACTGTCTTTCTGAAGGACAAAAGAGCCTCCGCGTCTTTGAATTTCTCAAACCACTCGCGTCCATGGATGATGTGAATTAAAGAACTTCCTCCAGCGTGCGTTCATTCAAACAAATTCACCACAAGAAAACTGCCACCCAAGAGCTCATACAGATCATCATATAAACGATCTTCTTAATCATCTGAATATGGCTTCTTAGAGCGACTAATAGTTGCAGCAGTTACAATGGTTGCAGCCATGGCGGAGGCCATGACCACAAACCACAGAAGCAACGTTAGAAAACCTCCAACTACATTGAGTCGTGAATTCCATATGTTTGTGTGTCTATAAATAGATACAAATCTCATAAGGACTCTGTCGTGGCGCGTGGTTGGTCCACATGAGTTGTATCTCATGGAATTAGCTAATGTGGGATTAGGTGTAGAATGCTAAATTAACTTTTTGACACACCTCAAATTGCCGAAGAAAACCCACTGCTTTACTGTAGCTGAAGAGCCGATAGCTTTATTTTGTTAAATATGTTTGGAAGTGGCTCTGTAGGTGGACGAATTGCTTGATTGTTAAAAGTGATAGGGATTCGTTTAAATTTTTTTAAAAATCTTGTATTAATTATATATTTTTAAGGTGGAAATCGATTCAATATTATTAAAAGCTTCTGAACCCTCAAAACCTTAAAGTTTGAATCTCTGCGAAATTTTATCTGGTTAAAATTTCCATGATTTTCAAAGGAAAAACAGTCTGAGAATTTCCATAATTTGCGAGGAAAAAAACCAGTGTGGTGAGTTCCAATTAGATCCAATTCCACGCGTGCTGAAAGGTCGGTATCAGGATTGGAATTTGAGTTGTTAATCTGCCCACGGAATTTGAATAGCAGATATGATGGCACACCTATTTTTGATCTTTTCCTTTATGTTGATGGGATAGGAAAAAAAAGTGATATGGACACCAATATCCCCTTTCAAAGGCGGTGTGTCTTAAATTGCCACTAATACAAATATTGTCCCTGAGTTCAAACCAGGGTTGAAAATCGATGGGTGTGTCTTAAATTGCCACTAATACAAATATTGTCCCTGAGTTCAAACCAGGGTTGAAAATCGATGGCTAAATTATCTATGATGGGCTGATTGGTTTATTAAATATAATATAAAGTTAAAGTTCGAAGAAATTATAATAAATTTTAGTTGAGAATTTGAAAAGTTATTAATTAATTAATAATGTTATTTTAAAATTTTTGTATTTGAATAATGGTTATTTTTATTAGATTTAAAAAAAATTTGATAAAAATATGATATATATATATATATATATATATATATATTATATATATATATATATATTTTCAGACGAAAAAGCATAATTGTATTTATATAAGAAGTATAAATAGAGCATTATGTACAATGACATGAGAGGATATATGTCTCATATAGATTATACTAAGCAAAGAGATGGCGAGATCTTGCCACATAAACCAAGCGAAAGCCATACGGATGGCCATCAACAAAGCCCTCCAAAGAAAAAAATATGCCGACAACCATGAGAGATATAAGTCTATATTAATCTAACAGAGCCAAAAGATGGCGAGAACTAGCCACAAAACCAAAACCAAGAGGCCAAAAACAATCGGTCGCCATCAAAGCCATCCATAGAGCAGAAATCTGAAGAATCTGCGGCCATTGGAAAAAGAAAACAACATCATACTGAGAAACGGCATTATATAGAAATCTAAGACCACCATCGACATCTGAAGAGACAACTGAACTGAAGGGTAACAAAACCAAAAGGAAAATGAGAAGACTAGAACCGATGCAAGGAAAGGTTATAAATCGGGAGGGAGAAAGTCTTGTGTGGAGAAAAATTTCCCTTCATGAGCAACTTGCAAACACCATAAACCTGGAACCGCCTGAAGGTCCTTTTTTGATAAAACATTTGCCTGCTGATTTAGAGCCCTGTTGATGTGATGAATGGAGGCTCCCTCTGATCTATTCCATAAGAATTTGATCCTGTCTAACCACCCAACAAGCTGAGGCTTAAGAATGTTATTCTTACCAAGCACATGATCCACAATAATCTTCGAGTCTCCAAAGATGGAGACATCCTGTAGATTAAGAAAGAGATAGAAATTTAGAAGGCTAGCAAGGGCCATCGCCTCAGCTTTGCTGTTGGATCCTCTCCCCCCATTCCAGTGAATGAGAAATTGGCTATTTTCATTTGCCTAGATGATAACCCCATAGCCACAATGACCTTTCCGTTCAGCTCCATCGAAAAAAGCTCATGGCGTAGATGACAACTTCGGAGGGATCTCATTACCATTCTAATTCAGTTGCTTGGAAGAGGTCTGCGGGATTGTTTCATAGATGGAAGTAATGATGGAGAAGATTTCCAGAAAAGGGGATGTACTGTTATTGAAAATAAAACTATTGCGCCACTTCCAGATACTGTAAAAAGTAATAATGAAAACAGATCTCCATGACTTTTTTTGATTACTGCACCATAAAAACGCTTCCGAAATAGAGGCATGAGACATATGCTGGATTCCATAGCAGTCCTCCAAATATTTCCAAAGTTGTTGGGATTTCTTGCAGTTTAGAAAAAGATAAAAAGTTGTTTTCCTCTGCAGACCTGCAAATAGGGCAAACACCGGGTCCTTGCCATCCTCGTTTCCTTAAGTTTTCCCAGGAAAGATTTCTATTGTGGAAAGACAACCATGCGAAAAGAACCATTTTTGTAGGGCAGCTAGATTTCCAAAATATGTGCGGGAATGAAGGCCTGAGTTGAGACTGCTTTAGGCCGATCAAGTCTTGATAAACATCTTTTACATGAATGGATGACATCCCTTTTGCGTTTCTCCACATGAGGCAGTCTTGCTCCGCTGAACGGAAGATTCCACAATTTCTGAGACGAGTCCTGATATGATTCCACTGGATAGAAATATCAACCGGCAGCCCCAGACTTTCAGCTTCTTTCCATAGAGGGATCAAACCCTGCCAACCGGTGATTAGGCTGTCCCAATAAAACAAACCTTTCCTGTGAAGAAAAAACAATAATGAATCTAGTACATCGATCACCTCAGCACCACTCATAAATTGATCTCTCCCAATGAGAATCCTTTTTCCGGATTGGAATTGCCAGGTTAAAATTTTTAGGAAAAATATTCCGATCTTTCGGAGACTTAACCAAATTGGAGACCCTATTGAAGAACCGATCCTTTCTTTTCTTAGCCAGAATGACAGATCCTTCATGCCCATATATTTCTTCCGAACTATGTTGCTCCAAGGGCCATTTTCAAAGATGCCTCTCCACAAGTTTTGACAAAGCAGAGCCCTTCCAAAATTTCTCAAGTCTAAAAGCCCCCAACCTCCCCTGCTCTTCGGTAAAGAAATATTGGATAATTTTGAGAGATGATATTTCTTTTTTCTGGCTTGACCGCCCCAAATAAAATTTGTCGTAAGCTTATTCATTGACAAAATTATGCTCGCAGGGAGAAAAAATAAATGAGCCCAATATACTGCAAGTTGGTTTAACACCGATTGAGCGAGGATCACTCTTCTTGCAAGTGAAAGACATCTATATTGCCAAGTCAATATCCTCTTGTAGTATCTATCTATGATCCACAACCAGTCCGCCTTTTTGTATCCAGAAGATTTTAACTGAAAGCCCAAATATTTTATTCCGAGACTGATAGATTGAGCCTTAATTCCAAAGAGAGTCGATAACCATACAACCTCAACCTAGCATAAATCATTGTGGAAGATGATTGACTTTTCATTATTTATTTGAAGACCTGTTGTCCTTTGAAATTTTTTTAGAATTTCATAGAAACATAACCATGTGAGTCTGCACAGGATTCCGAACATTATAATATCATCAACAAATAGATTATGAGAGATCGAAATCCTCCTGCAAATTTTTAGCGGATGACACCTGTATTCCTTTACGGCCTTGTTGATATGGAGGCTGCGAGTATTCATCGCCAGTATGAATAATAGCGGGGATAAGGGGCATCCTTGACGGAGACCTCTGGAGGCAGGGAAGAAAGAAGAAGGGATGCCATTTATGATCACCGCATAATTCACCTTCTCGACGCATGCCATTATCCAGTTTATCATGCTAACTCAAACCATGGTTAAACTAGATGGGTCACTCGTTGGACATAATAGGAAAGTATTGGAAAACAACAAAGTGGGAAGACATGGTGGAGCCCCACACCTTAGTTGACTTGGTAGTGCCACGAGGACCTATCCAGTGAAACACATAATCTATGCTGGAATGAAATTGTGACATAGACCCCATTCTTGTTATCATAACAGTTCCATGTGAGTCAACACATGAATGTCACATGGCATTACCCAGTGAAGTGGACCCATTCTGTGTTGATGTGGTAGCGCCAAATGGGATAGCTTTGTGCCACATGGTAACTAAATATTGATTTGGCCCTATATGATCGGTCAAACTCCATAAATGCATAACTTTCAATATGGGAGTTAGATAGAACTCAAATTTATATTGTTGTAAATATTTTGATGTGTTGAACGTGATGGTCATGTTTGTTTCTAGTTTTTGAAAAAATTGGAAAAAGAGGATTTTTGTAACTTTGTCTTCATAACAGACATTAAAGGTCAAGTAAAATGAACTGGTAACACCTCTTGTAGCTTGATATAGTATAGGGGGTGGAAGGGAGTGTTATAGAGTGGTATTAGAGCATAGGTTCAACACTAAGCACGAAGATGCTCACACGAAAATTTAACATGATAGTTTAATCAATTCATATGTTAATTTTCTTTAGATTTACAACTAATATGGTCATTACCCTTAATATAATTCTTAAATGAATTCTTATTTATGTACTGACATGGGTATATTTTGAATAACATCAAATTAACATACTTCATATCAGCATGCGTACTGCTAACATGACAAGGCAACAAGTGTATATGCTTATCCTTAATATAGCTAACAATTGCGTGTCTGTGATAACACATAAGAGAATATAAATTGTAAAATGAAATAGAGGAATGGGTAGTAGTATGGTGTAGCACGGTACATACCCAAAAAATCATGGACAAGAAGAGGAAATTTCCCTAATTGGAGTAAAAAGCCTCAAGAGTTTGAGGGATGGTTTAATGGGTTGAATAGTAGAGAATGAAAGTCTCACTAGAAAATAAGAAGAATAGGAAAAACTAAAAACAATTTTTCTACAAAACATGTCCTACATGCAAGGGTTGTTGCAACATGGACCAACCTATGGATATATGAAAGTGTGTCACACTAAAAAAAGCAAAGAGAAACATAATAAGGTTGGGAAGAAGAGAAGTTCATTGACATGTTGGGGTTGTGGAGAAGCGTTAGGGTCCAACCCAAACCCCTTTATTTATGTAATAAACCCAATGGGTCTCAGTCATAGTCATAGTTGGTTAAAGAGTAAATAAAGACCATATTAATAATTGTAAGTGGTTGACACACATTTAAGAAAGGGACCACAATTAGTTGCAAACATGCCATAATTAATAAATAAAGTGGTTAACCCATGATATGAAAAGGACCACTAGTCATTAGGTTGTTGGAGGTCATTTAGCTATAAATAGTTGTAGTTAGAAGGGAAAGATCATCGAGTCTTATTTGTAATCAATCTATGCTCTGCTAGAGGTTGCCCCCTCTAAGAGGCAAGTAAACATTGCATCTATCTCTGAATAATAAAATACTTGCTACTTTTCTCATTTTAATCTATGTTATGGGTTATATTTCTTTGCATATATGGTATTATGGAATTTCTCGTAGGTCAAGAGCATAACAAGTGGCATTAGAGCACTTAAGAGGGCTGATTGTACCTCCAATTTTCACAGAATTGTTTTTAGGCTAGAGATGAGTTTTGGCGTCTTTAAACCACAAGATTTGTTGTTGAGTGCATAAACTTGCATATTTAGGGAGGCATGCACACAGGAAATACAAGAGGTGGTCATGTTTGTTGGACTCCCTTGTAACCCCAGTGGGTACCCCTTCGAGTAGTAGTGCATTAGACAGAACCGTGCATGGACTTCACTTCCACATACCCTTTGGGTATGTCGAAAGCACCATAGGTAAGTCATCAGTCGTCTCGCTGCTACAGTACACTGAGAACAACACTCCTGGATATTACTCGCTCGTACAATAGGGTAGTCAGGTAGTACGACTAAGGGTACAGTTGATCCTCCTTAATTAGCGACTTGAAAGATTGGGTCGAGGACTATTGTTGGACCCTTATGTATATTGCGATATATAGCACCTCACACTCCTTTATCACCATAGTTACCTCTACTATCTGAAAATCACCCATTATCTTATCTTCTATATCAGATCCAGCAGTTGGGGTTCTACCGTCGCAGTACAATTCAAATATAGTAGTTGGGGTTCTACCACCACTCCACCAATCATATACAACAGTTGGGGTTCTGCCGCCACAGTGAAACTCACATTCAGTAGTTGGTGTTTCACAGGAAAATCCGACTCTTTGAGCAATGAGGCTTGTTGTTGCTATAGTCTGGGCTAGATTTTTGCAGTACATTGGGCAAGATCAAGTTTTATGGAATTAGACCACTGAACTATTGATATGTGAGGAGTAAAACTCCTCGGAGTCTTAGTCCTTCCCAGGATGCTTACAAGAGACTTAGCCCATTAGGTTCAGAATGATGAGCTCATCGCAATTGTACCATTCCCTTGTCAGCCTCAATTTTGAGTGGTCCCAATTTTTTTTGGAGTCAATTCAAGTGATCGAGAGCTATGTATGGTAGAAACAGTTGGGTTGTGTTATATTCTTTTGATGACTAGCTCCCCTAGTAAACCGGGGGTCTGTCGCCCCTTCGTTGCACTGATTACGCAACAGGGGGGGTCCCGGGGGGGGGGGGGGGCAGCCCCCCTTGTCTAGGGGGTTTGACGGGGTTGGGTAGCCCCCCCTCTACGGGATCTGGGGCAGCGCCCCTAGGAATTTTTTCTTTTGGACCCTACATTAGGTGGGTGGACCTACCTATGGTTTTGTGCATGGTTTTTCGCACATGGTTTTGGGTGCGATGGTTTTCGATGCATGGTATTGGAGGCTTCGACATGTATATATATGTATTTTAACATTAAAAGAAACATAATGAAAAATCAAGCTGGTAGTCCCAGTTTTGGAATCCAGGGGAAAATCTCTGTGTATATGTGCTTTATGTGTTATGCTCTCGCCTTTGTTTATTTTCTGTTTTAGAATTCATATGCAGGTAATTTCTTGATGGGGTTAAAATCTACATTTGGTACCAGAGCTGTCTTGGCTTCAAGGGATGCCTTTGTTGCAGAGGGGTTTCTCTCAGGCCTATGGTAGACCCTGTTCAGTGGGAAATTTGCTGGATCGATTCTGGTGGTGAAAGAAGATGTTGAGTAGTCGAAATATAGAGATCGAGAAATTTAATGGTAAGATTTTTGAGTTGTGGAAACTCAAGATGGAGGATCTATTGGTGGATAAAGATCTTTGGAGCATGGTAGATCCAGGTACTAAACCAATGGGAGTGTACAATGAAGAATGGAAGAAGTTGGATCAGAAGGAAAAGAGCACAATACGATTTTGTGTCTCAGATTCAGTATTGCTTAATGTATCAGGGGAAGCTACGGCAAAGGCTTTGTGGGACAAGTTAGGGACTTTGTACCAATCTAAGTCTCTGGTGAATAACTTCTTCCTATGGAAAAAGATGTATAAATCGAGGATGAAAGATAAAGATTCAGTGACAGAGCATCTGAACACATTTAATACTGGGGTAAGTCAGTTATTATCTATTGATATTAAAATTTTAGATGAAGATAAGTGCATTAGTTTGTTGTGTTCTCTACCAGATTCGTGGGATAGTTTGGTTATTGCAATAGGTAGAAATGCAACTTCCTTGCAGTTTGATGAAATAGTCTCATCGTTGCTGATGGACGAGATGAGATAGAAAAATATGTAGAGCCAAAATGGTGATGCCTTGTCTGTACAAGGATAGTCCTAGAACAGAAACAAAAGTAAGTGATTAAGTGGGAGATCTAAATTTCCAGGAAAACCTGTAAAGGTGGTGTGTTGGAAATGCAAAAAGGAAGGGCACTACAAAATGGTCTGTAAATCTAAAGCTCCTAACAAAGGAAAGGTATCTAGTGATGCTCCTTTTGCAGAGGTGAAAATGACCTCAGATGAAGGTGGAGATGTGTACTTGGCTTCTTCAAGTACAGATGTAGATCATGAGGCATGGTTGATTGACTAAGGTGCATCCTTTCACTTCACCTCCCATAGGGAGTGGTTCTGTGAGTATGAGCAATACGATCATGGTGATGTATTCTTGGGGGATGATAGGAAGGCTAGAATCATTGGTCGCGGAAAAGTAAAGTTGAAGTTGCAAGGAGAAAGGATTAGAACACTTCTGGTTGTTCTACATATTCCTGCATTAGCCAAAAATCTAATTTCTGTAAGCAAGTTGGATGATGCAGGAGTAAAAACAACATTCAAGAAAGATACCTATAAGATGGTTCGGGGGGCACTGGTATTGATGCAGGGAGTTTAGATTGGAACTCTGCACAAGCTGCAAGGTAGCATAGTTATTGATGGGTGCAACAGTTTTGTGGTTCCTGAAATTGGAGCAGAAAATCTAGTGGTCTTTGGAGAAAAGACCATGCTATGGCATCAAAGGCTTGGACATATTGGAGACAAGGGCCTTTGAATACTTCATGGTAAAGGTATGGTAGAAGGTATGACTAATATCTCTCTGGATTTTGATTTCTATGAAAAATGTGTATATGGGAAGTAGAATCGGGTGAGTTTCCCCTCTAGTGGTAAGAGGGCGGAACAAATATTAGAGCTTGTGCACAATGATGTGTTTGGACCTATGAAGGTTCCATTACTCGGTAAGTCTATGTACTACGTATCATTTATAGATGAATTCTCAAGGAATACATGGATATATTTCCTCAAGAATAAATCTAAAGTCTTTGACAGGTTTAAAGAATTTAAGGCTTTGGTGGAAAACCAAATAGATAAGAAGATAAAGGTTCTGAGGAAAGATAACGGTGGAGAGTTTTACAAGAAGGAATTTGAAGAATTCTGTAAGACGTGTGTTATAGCACGACAGAAGACTACTCCATACAGACTTTGATGGAAAGGGCAAGAAGCATGCTCAGTGGTGCCTGGTTAGGACAAGAATTCTGGGCAGAGGCGGTGGAGACTGCATGTTACCTGGTCAACATATCATCTTCATCAACATTGGAGGATAAGACTCCACAAGAGGTATGGACTGGTAAGAAACCCTCTCTTTCACATCTGAGGGTATTTGGATGTGATGCATATGTACATGTTCCAAAGGAGAAAAGAAAAAAGTTAGATAGTAAATCTGAAAAGTGCATCTTTATTTGGTATAGGGATGGTTTAAAGGGTTATAAGCTTTGGAACCCAGTAACAAGGAAGGTTGTGTATAGCCAAGATGTGGTGTTCAGAGAGGTGAAAGATGTTATTAAACATGAAGTGATATATCAAAGAAATTTGATAAGATAGAGTTTGAGCTAAAGGAGGAAGAATAAGACTCTACAACAGAAGAGGAATTAGAAGATGAAGAGCCACAAACTCTGGTTGTGAGAAGATTATTTTGAGAAAGAAGGCAACCAGAAAGGTATAGTCCATCTGCTTTCTATTCAAAAATTTCTTTATCTATTACTGATGATGATCCCAAAACTGTGAAGGAAGCAATAGATTCAGAGGATGGAAAACTATGGAAAGAGGCCATGGTTTATGAAATGGCATCTTTTCACAAAAATTAGGCATTGGATCTGGTGGAGTTGCCAGCTGGAAGGAAACCCATTGGCAGAAAATGGGTGTTCAAGAAGAAGACGAATGCAGAAGGAAAGGTGGAGAAATACAAAGCTTAGTTGGTAGCAAAAGGTTATTCCCAGTTGCCAAGAATTGATTTTGGTGATATTTTTTCTCATGTTTCCAAGGTAGCTTCTATTAGATTACCTTTATCTGTTGCTACTGATTTTGATTTTGAAGTAGAACAGATGCATGTGAAGACAACATTTCTTCATGGGGATCGTGAAGAGGGGATCTACATGAAGCAACCTGAAGGCTTTGCAGTGAATGATAAGAAAGAATTGGTATACAAGTTAAATAAGTCTTTGTATGGGTTGAAACAGTCACCAAGGATGTGGTATCAGAAATTTGATACATTTATACGAGGACTTGGCTTCACCAGAATCAAAGAAGATCATTGTGTGTATTTTAAATTAATTGGTGACCATGTTATTTATTTGGTCTTGTATGTGGATGTAATGTTGCTGGTTGGAAATGACAAAGAAATTATCTAGTATTTGAAGACCTAATTGTCTTCCAAATTCAACATGAAAGATCTTGGTGCTGTAAACTATATTTTGGTCATGGAAACTAAAAGAGATTGGGCAAAGAGGAAGCTCTGGTTAAACTAGAAGAAATATGTCGAGACAATACTACAAAGGTTTAATATGCAGGATAGTATGCCGGTGAAGGTTCCTATTCCTGTAAGTGTAAAGTTATCTATTGAACAGTGTCCCAAGACACAAGAAGAGGAAGAGGACATGTCCCATGTTTCACAGGCAAGTGCAGTCAGTGGCCTGATGTATGCGATGTTTGTACTAGACTAGACATTGCACATGCAGTGGGAGTATTGAGTAGGTTTGTGTCAAAACCAGGGAAGGAGCATTGGACAACAGTGAAGCGAGTTTTCATGTATTTGCATGGCACTAGTGATTATGGTTTGTGCTACCAAGGAAGACCAGGATTGGACAATGTTTTGGATATTCATGGCTTTGTTGATGTAGATTGGGCTAGAGATTTGGATCAGAGAAGATCTACAAGTGGGTATGTGTTTAACCTATTTGGAGGTGCAATCAGTTAGATGAGTAAGAAACAATATGTAGTAGCACTGTCAACTATAGAGGCGGAATACATGGCAGCCACTCATGCAAGCAAGGAAGTAGTTTGGTTGTAGAGATTGTGTTCAAGTATGGGGTTAGTACAGGGAGCTATAAGAATAGACTGTGACAACCAAAGTGCACTTTTCTTGGCAAAGAACCCTACTTATCATTCAAAGACAAAGCACATTGATGTTTAGTATCACTTTGTGAAGGATATGATAGAAGACAGAAAGGTGTTACTGGTAATGGTGGACACTTTGAATAATACTGCAAATGCATTGACAAAATCTATGAGCTCTGAGAAGTTCTCTTTGTGTAGAGAAGCAGTGGGCATTACAGGGTTAGATAAATGACTAAGCCCTTCTGTGGCCTCATGTGTAAAGAAAACAACAAGTGGGAGAGTGTTGGGTTGTGTGATATTCTTTCCATGACCAACTCCCCTAGTTAACGCGGGGGTTAGAGGGGAGGTGGAGCCCCCCCTTCATTGAACAATGGGGGGGTCACAGAGGGTTTGAGGGGGGTAGGTATCCCCCCTCTATAGGGTTCGAGGAAATGCCCTGGGGAAATTTTTTTTGGACCCTATATTAGGTGGGCAGACCTACTATGGTTTTGTGCATGGTTTTTCGCACATGGTTTTGGGTGCGATGGTTTTTGGTCCATGGTATTGGATGCTTTGTCATGTATATATATGTATTGTAACATTGAAAGGAACATAATGAAAAATCAAGCTGGTAGCCCCGATTTTGGGATCCAGGGGAAAATATCTGTGTATATGTGTTTTATGTGTTATGCTCTCACCTTTGTTTATTTTTTGTTTTAGAATTTGTATGCAGGTAATTTTTGTACAAGGTTAAAACCTACAGAAACTAGAACTCAAGTCATGGCCAATGAGAAGATCGAGCGCCTTGAAACAAGGTTGGATGAGTTCAAGGACCAACTGGACAACATTGCAAAATCACTTGCACTATTCACCAATAGGATTTCAAGGTCTCATAAGGAAGAACATAGTATTGCTAAACACCTTGAAGGAGAATCTTGCCATCATATTCACTTCCATGGAAATCACCAACATTCCCACCTTCGACCACCCAAGTTAGACATGTATAAATTTGATGTCTCTAATTCGGTAGTATGGGCAGCACAAATGGAACAATATTTAACTTGGACTAAGAGAGATGGCAATGGTGGTAGTGGCATATGAAATGTTATCCCGGGAACATAGCTTGGCACATGTTCTCAAAAGCCCTTTGTGATCGCTTTGAAAGAGAATCTAATTTTTTAGGTCGTCTCAATAAGCTTCAATACACAGGCATAGTAAAAGACTACATTGTATCCTTTGAGACATTGGCCATCAGAAAAAAAGGTGTAGGGGATGCATTCTACTCGTAGTGTTTCATCAATGGTCTCAAACAAGCCATCCAAGCACATGTCTGGATGCACCACCCACCTAAATGGATGGACACTTCAAAAAAGGTTGTCAAGGTGGAACTTGCCTTAGCTTCCCAGTCTACTCATCCAAATTTTGTAGCCAAGGGGCATCCCACCCAGGCTCAAGGCCCTACCCAAACACTTAAGGTTCAAAAGGTGTCTCTAGAATAAATGGTTGAATGAAGAAAACAAGGATTATGCTACTACTATGATGACAAATACTCCTTGGGGCATAAATGGAAGGAACCAAAATTCTTTCAAATTGATTTTACTGATAACAGCTCATCTGAGGAAGCCCCACCCCTTGGGGGGCCAGAGGACGAAGTTGAGGAAACCCAGCATGAAAATATTCTCACAGCTATGCCAGATGAACCAATTATCTCGCTACATGCTTTGGTGGGCATTTCTGCGCCCCAAACTCTCAAAATCAGAGGCTTTCTTAAACATCACCCCTTAGTGGTATTGATTGATAGTGATAGCACTCATATACTTATCCATAAGCGAGTCATCTGTTATAAAGAAAAATGGACCCCTCATCAGCTTAGAGGGGAAAGACATGATAGCTGAAGCAAATATTAAGATCACAAGCCTTGTTTTGACACTATCACTGGCTAAACACTGACAACATGCTTTATAAAGCTTCTCTGTAAGCCTAAAGGAGCGTTAGTGACCCTACAAAATGTAGTTGTTAGTTCGAGAACAACGTAATGATCATAGAGAGGTCAAAGGAGAAAATTGACTCATAAATATCTCTATATTCCCTCCTAAATCTACTCAGAAAAACAAGGAAACATCTCAAGTTCGACCTATTTGTGGGATTTCTAAATCCTAATGAAGGAGGCAAATGGGAAAGAGCTGAAAAGCATGGCAACATCATTTCTTTTACCTTAAGAGACTCATCGAGGAACTTGGCAACCCTAACTCAATTTCTACATAAGCAAAGCTAGGGCTATGGTGATAGAGGTTAGATCATATGAAAGGATAACTTACTTGATTGTTGAGCATAGTCTCAAATCTAAGCATAAGAAGTTGGTAAGAAGGGAGAGAGAGAGAGAAGCTGGAGGGGTAAGTGAAGGCTGATGCAACAGATGGTTGTAATCACTCTTCCAACATTAATATAGAACTGCAGTTGTATTGTCTGCTCCATGGTGTTGGTACTATCGTTCATTTACTTATTTGTCCAATACCTTTTAGCATGAGTAGCTTAGTTATGTGTAACTAGATGTCTTTTATGTTATGCTCTTAACCTTCAAGATGATACCAAAATACCAAATATGTGAAGAAATATAGTCAGAACATAGAACAATGAGAAATAACAACAAGTATTTTATTATTCAGAAAGCAATGTTCACTTGCCTCTTCGAGGGGGCAACCTCCAATAGAGCTGAGCTCAATTACAACATAAGACACGATGCTCCTTGAGGGGAGTCTCTATCCTTTATATAGGATTCATACATGCAATACCATGGGGAAATACCGTGGTTCTTATTAATACCATCTATCTAATACCATGGCCCATTTGCAACTAACTGTGGTCCCTTCATTAAATGTGGGTTAACCACATACAATTATTAATATGGGCTTTATTGACTCTATAACTATGACTCAATCCTATTACATAAATAAGGGGGTTAGGGTTGGACCCTAACATGCTCTCCCCCATAAGAATAGCCTTGTCCTCAAGGATGAAGCTGTGAAAACTACTGAAGGATAGTAGTTGGTTCCCAGGTTGCATCTTCCAGAGAGGTGTCTTTCCACTTGACAAGGACTTCCTTCATCATGCGACCACACAGGTGTCGTTCTCGTGTGTTAAGAACCTATTCAGGTTGGAGCCAGATTGATCTTTATTCATCAACTTCAGGTAGATTGGTTTGAATTTTGCAATGGTTCCCAATCACTTTCATGAGGCATGAGACATGGAAGACTGGATGGATTTTTGCAGTGGGTGGAAAAGCTAGCTTGTAGGTGACTTCTCCAATGCGTTGAAGTACCTGATATGGTTCATAGAATTTTGGAGATAATTTCTGACAACCCTTGTCTTTGAGTGATGTTTGATTATATGGCTGCAACCTCAAAAATACCCGATCCCCTTCTTGAAATTGGCCTTCTGCGCGATGTAGATCTACCTATTGCTTCATGTGGTTCTGGGCTTGATGAAGATTCTCTCTAAGATGGGCCAACATGGTTGTGCGGTTCTGTATGAGTTGATCCACTAATTGTACCTTTGAGCATCCCTTGATATAATAAGTAGGGGGAGGAGGGAGTTGACAATAAACTGTTTCATATGGAGTCATTTTGGTGGTGGCATGATAGTTGGTGTTATACCACCATTCGGCTAGACGTAACCACTGTACCTAGAGATGTTGCTTTTTTAAAGTGAAACACCTAAGGTAGGTCTCTAGATATTTGTTGACTGCTTCAATTTGACCATCAGTTTATGGATGATAGGAAGTACTGAGTTGTAGTTGGGTACCTTGTAGCTTGAAGAGTTCCTACCAAAAGTTATTGGTGAAGATCAGGTCATGATCAGACACAATGGAAGTGGGCATGACATGCAATTTGAAAATATGATCCATGAAAGATTGAGCGACCAAAGTTGGTGTAAAAGGGTGGGATAGGGCACAAAAATGAGCATACTTAGAAAGTCTATCTACAACCACCATGATGACTGACTTATTTCCTGACTTTGGAAGACCCGTAATGAAATCCATAGAAACCTCCATCCAGATTGAGGTCAGGATGGGCAATGGCTGTAATGTGCATGGGGATTTGACTATTTCTCCTTTGTGGCACTGACAGACGTCACATTCAGCTACAAAAGTAAGAATTTCCTTTTTCATACATGTCCAAAAAAATGATCTTCGAGTGCGAGCATACGTCTTCTGAAAGCCTGAATGTCCTGTAGTGGGAGATGAGTGCAACTCCGCCAAAATGTGACTTTTGAGGGTGGATGTTGGTGATATTATGACTCTGTCCTTGTAGTGAAGAATCTCATCTTGCCACGAGTAGCCCGCTGTGGAATTTATATCCGCCTACAATTGATTAATGAGTTGGGAGAGCTAGGGATGTGAAAACCATTCCTTGCGAGCCTCTTCAATCCAATCTGTAATGAGAAGGGAAATTGTGAGCATGGTACTTTCCTCCTCAAATTGATGGGATAACGTATCTTCTACAATATTTTCGTGCCCTTTCTTGTAAATTATCTCATAATCATATCCCAACATTTTTGCGAGCCATTTATTATGTTGTGGTGAGGATAGGAATTGCTCCAAAAAATATTTAAGGCTTTGATGGTCTATGTGGATTTGGAAATGTCGCCCCTATAAGTATGGTCGCCAGGTATCTACTACATGTAAGATGGCCATCGTCTCCTTCTCATAGGTAGATTGTCCCATATTCTTCCTACTTAGTTGTTGGCTCGTGAAGGCCAAGGGTTGACCACCTTAGATTAAGACCACCACAATACCCGTACCAAACACATCACATTCAATCACAAAATATTTGGTGAAGTTGGGTAGTGCTAAGATTGGAGTAGAACACATGGCATGTTTGAGAGCTGTAAAGGCCTGTTGTGCTTCCTTATTCCATAGGAATGAATTTTTCTTGTGGAGTTGAGTGAGTGTTATAGACATTTTTGGGCACTGCACCCCAATCATAAATGTCCATAAACTGAGGGCTCCTAAGTCCCTAAAAGTGTTGCTTCACTACCTAAAGGAACAAGGTCAACTGATTACATCATCTCCCAGAAGTTCTCCATAGAAAACTGCTTAGAAATGGTCAAAACTGGACCATATTGAATTCCCAGTGCAGAGGGTGTGATGCATATCACCTTCCCAGTGTAAAGGGTGCGATGCATACTGGATGGCCCCTCTGTAGGGTGCGATGGGTGAGAATGGATGGCCCCTCTGTAGGGTGTGATGGGTGAGAATGGACAAATGGCAGGGGCAGTTTGCGAGGTGGAAGATCATAGAATCTTCCAGAAACTTCCCCTCTGACACTTGCCTCTCTGATTTCGACCAAGGA
>APFE030604101.1:116039-140830 GCA_000404065.3 Pinus taeda
AAACTGCTCAGAAATGGTCAAAACTGGACCATACTGAATGCCCAGTGCAGAGGGTGTGATGCATATCACCTTCCCAGTGTAAAGGGTGAGATGCATACTGGATGGCCCCTCTGTAGGGTGTGATGGGAGAGAATGGACAAATGGCAGGGGCAGTTTGGGAGGTGGAAGATCATAGAATCGTCCAGAAACTTCCCCTCTAACACTTGCCTCTCTGATTTCGACCAGGGATGAGTAAGAGATCATCAATCTCCAAGTGGAATTGAGAAATATCAGAGAGAGGACACTAATAAAAATCCCAGAAGCTGACTCACCCCCCTACAATCATCTATATATGGATCCCTCATCACAGAGATCCAAAGGCTAGAATCTTGTATCTTGTAGAGAAGTGTTGTTGGTTTTCTGGTGTAAATTCACAGTGTTGGGTGATCTAAGCTTTACTTGAGGTGAAGAAGGGATTTCTTGCTGGAGGATGATGCTGGGTTAGAACAATTAGTTTTAATCCTCTTGATATTTTTGATATTAATAAATCTATTCAAGTTTTCATCGACATTCGTGTATGTTTGATTGTATATGCATTTGTTTGGTTAATACATATCTAATCCTGTATTGTTTATGAATATAGATCTCCGTTCTTCGATAATATTGTGCTTCTTTGATTCCACAGGTTCTCTCTGAAGATGTGTAGACAAAGAAGGAGTGGCAAAGATCTATCGAGAAGGAGAGGAACCGAGCAAGGAACCAAGCGCAAGACAAAGGTTGGTGTCCCCTGTTCCCCTCTTGTCTATTTTTCACAAAGGAAAACGAAAGTAGTTTTAACTTGTTTGTTTCTAAGATAGCTACCAGTCTTAGTGGGAATAACAGCTCTAAGTGGACACTATTCCCATTAACAGTGAAGGGCCTAGAAATGCGACCATAATTGCGGACAAATTTGCAGTAGTAGCCTGTGAGACCCAAAAATCCTCTCAGGCTCTTTAAGGTCTTTGGTTGAGGCCAATCCTGCATTGCTTGGATCTTTTTGGGGTCCACTCTGACACCTTCATGCCCCACAATGTGGCCCAAATACTCAACTTCTTCCATGCCAAAAGATCACTTGGACATCTTAACAAATAATTTATGCGTGTAGAGCAGTTGCAACAGTAGATCTACATGCTGAAGATGTGTGGCCCAGGTGCGACTGTAGATGAGGATGTCATCAAAGAAAACAAGGACAAATTTTCTGAGATATGGTTTGAGCAGGTGGTTCATAAGGCTCTAAAAAGTGGATTGGGCATTAAAAAGACCGAATGGCATGACCAGGAACTCATAATGGCCTTCATGAGTTTGGAAAGTAGTCTTTGGAATGTCTACTTCTTTCATGCGAATTTGGTGGTAGCCCGAGCGAAGGTCGACCTTAGTAAAGAATTGAGCCCCATGTATTTAATCGACAACCAGGATGGGAAATTTATCTTTTACTATCAACTTATTAATGGCCCTGAAGTCTGGACACATACGCCATTCCCCATATTTCTTGAGCACCAAGACCACCAATGATGAATAAGGACTAATGCTGGGATGAATGACACCTGCTTCCAAGAGTTCCTTGATTATTTTTTCAATTTCATTCTTTTGGGTGAACATATATCTATATGGGCGCACATTTGGTGGTTGGGCCCCTAGGACCAAAGTAATGCTATGATAATGTTCCCCTCTCAAGGGTGGAAGCTCATGAGGCTTGTCAAAGACTGGCAGATGGTTGCGTAAGATCTGTTGCATCTTAGGATGAATATGAAGAGAATTGGGTTCGAAGGACTGGATGGCATTAAATTGGGCTATAACTCCATGGTGGCCTTTTTTTAACAATTTTTCCATCCAATGTGAGTTGATGATAGAGGGAGCTCCCGCCTTGAGTCCACGGAGGGTATGTGTGTGGTTGTTCTACTTAAAGCTCATATATAACTCCTGGAAATCCATTGTGATTGGGCCAAGTATGTGAAGCCATTCAGCACCTAGGACAATGTCGCACCCTCTCATGTGTATGGTAAACATGTGTGTCTTTAACTGATAATCCCCCATTTGAAGTTTGACATTTTCAGAGTGGCCTTCACATTTCATTGTCCCCCCATCAGCAATTTGGACCTGGAAGTTAGAAATTGCTCGAACAAAACAATGCACTGCTTCTGCAACTCTTTGATGGATAAAATTATGTGTACTGCCACTATCAATCAAGACTGTTACTAGGCGATGCTTAATAAAACCTCTGATTTTGAGAGTTTGGGGTGAAGAAATTCCTGACAAAGCATGCAGCGAGATAACTGGTTCTTTTGGTACATTTTCCTATTGGTTGTCCTCTTCTTCCTCTTCTGGTTCCTCAAGTGGTGGGGCTTCCTTCGATGAACTGTGATCAGTAGCATCAATTTGAAAGAATTTGAGCTCCTTGCATTTATGCTCGGGGGAGTATTTCTCATCACAATAGTAACATAATCCTTGCTTTCTTCTTTCCGCCATTTTTGCTGGTGACACCTTTTGAACCTTGAGTGTTTGGGTAGTGCTTTGAGACTGTGGAGGGCGACCCTTGGTGATGAAATTTGGGCAATTGGACTAGGTCACTAATTCACATTATACTTCACGAGCTATCCTATAAGCATGCAACCATGAGCTAGGGTGGTGCAGTCGGATGCGCGCTTGTATGGCTTCTTTGAGACCAATGACAAAACATTCCATGTAGAACTCATCGTGTAGACCTCCAGTGCAGAAAGTTAAGGCTTCAAAGGTGGTAATATATTTGTTCAGTGTTCCTGTCTGTCAGAGCTTACTGAGACGACCCAAAAAATCAGATGCATGGTCAAAGCAATCCATAAGATATTTTTTGAATGTCTCCTAAGTCAAGAGCCTTCCATAGCAACGTTGATGCCATTGCCACCATTGCCATCTTTCATTGTCCAAGTACATGATACCCACACTAAGCTGAGTCACATTATCCAGGATGTAACTCAGTGTGAAATATTACTCCATTTGTGCTATCCATGCGGCTGGGTGAGAGCCATCAAATTTATACATGTCCAGCTTGTGTGGTCGCAAATGGGATTGTTGGTGGGTGCCAAAGAGGTGAAGAGACTGAATAGACTCACCCTCACTGTTTTCATTGCCAATATATGCTTCCTCGCATGCCCCCACCTTGGCCTTAGAGAGTGTTGCATTTAAGTTCTACAGCTGCAACATGACCTCTTTCAATTGTGATTCAAGGCTATCAATCCTCTCATTTGCCATAGCTTGAGCTCTAGTTTGTACCATGCACTGATCCGATGTACTTGAAATTTGGGACCACTCGATTTTTTTTGGCACTAACAATTGAATGGTACCACCTTTCTCAGCTTGTCGTCTTGATTCTTATGGGCTAAGTCACCAATAAGCACGATGGGGTGGTATTAGGAATACTGCAGTAGCCGAATCACAGAAATGTCAATGCTACCAAAAGTCCTGCAAAAATCACACCCAGGTATAGGAACCCACACCACTACTCAGATCCGAATGGTGGATCTGATAGATCTGAATGGTTGATCTGATAGATCTGAATGATGGAACTGATTGATGCTGCTGCAACAAAACCCCACTTGTGAGATCTGATCTGGAAAATATTATGCGTGATCAAGAGATAGAGAAGGGAACTATGGTCTCCAAGAGTGTCATGTGCTACAGATTGGAATATACATAAGGGTTTGACAGTAGTACTTGGCCCAATTTTTCAGGGCACTAACAAAGGAGGATCAAGCATACCCTTAGCTGTACAACTTGACTACCCTATTGTACACATGAGTAATCTCTTTGAGTGTTGTTCTTGGTGTATTGTAGAAGCAAGACGACCGATGGTTTATCTATGGCGGGGTTTCAAGGGAGCTAGGGGGTTTCCGATATACCAAGAGGGTACTTGGGAGATAGTCCATGTGCAGTTCTATCTAATGTGCTACTACTCGAAGGGGTACCCACAGAGGTTACAAGGGAGTCCAACAAGCATGACCACCTCTTTTATTTCTTGCGTGCATGCCTCCCCAAATCCGCAGGTTTATGCGCTCAATGACAAATCCCATGGTTTAAAGACATCGGAACACGTCTCTAGCCAAATTTTTTTTTTTGCTAAAAATTGGAGATCCCACTGGCCCTAGAAACCACTCTGATAGCACTTGTTATGCTCTTAACCTGCAAGACGATACCAGAATACCAAATATGCGAAGAACTATACCTAGTACATAGAACAATGAGAAATAACAAGTATTTTATTATTCAGAAAGCAATGTTCACTTGCCTCTTTTAGGGGTAACCTCCAATAGAGCTGAGCTCAATTAGAAAATAAGACACAATGCTCCTTGAGGGGAGTCTCTATCCTTTATATAGGATTCATACATGCAATACCATGGGGAAATACCATGCTTCTTATTAATACCATCTATCTAATACCATGGCCCATTTGCAACTAACAGTGGTCCCTTCATTAAATGCGGGTTAACTACTTATAATTATTAGTATGGGCCTTATTGAATCTATAACTATGACTCGATCCTATTACATAAATACGGGGTTAGGTTGGACCCTAACATTTTATGTATTCATGTATTAGTTATCAAGGTTGTATGCTATGATTATGCTTGTCTCTTCTATGTGTAGGACTTGACTTGGAGCCGGCTCAAGAGACTTCCACCTAGTTGCATTGTGCTCTCCAGCATATCTACATAAAGGCTTGAGGTAATCAATTTGTCTTGCTTTGATAGTTAGTTATTAATTATGGACATGTATGTAACTTTGTGAAGGTAGTTCGCCTTCTCTTATAATTCCTTTGGGTATTCTGTGTATTAGGGATCCCTTTGGGGATTTCGAAGCTGAGTTGGGGACTCAGGTATCCTTCCCACACAACATATTGTATGTGACTATGTCCCCCCCAGTAGTGTCTATGATCTGAGGCTTCCTTAGTGGCCAAAATTTTAGGGACTTGCACAAGGTGATTGGGGCAGGTTTCCCTCGTACCTAACACAGACAAACCTACTCTATCTTCAGTTTTTGGGAGGGTGCTCATCTTGACGAGAGTACTTGGCCGCTCAATTTGAGGTTAGGGCGAAGCTCTAGAGTCACTGTAACTATACATTTGGCTAGCCCTCTTTGTTATTCATTGTGATAGTAGGTTTCATCTCTAGTGATCAGTGCTTATTAGACATGGTCATTTCCCTCCGTCTGCTAATTGATAAACTTAGTGTATTTTTTATATATTTTTAGGCACCTGAGTGTTATCATTGAGATTTTAGAAAATATCATGATACAATGTATTGATAATAATTAACAGTCGTTGTGGCTACATCCGGCCCTCGTCGTCAGTCTAGACGATTATTAGGACTTCCTCCACTCATTGTGGAAGATCTGCCGAGCTCAAGTGAATTGGATTCCCCATCTTCGGGAAATCAGTCTCTAAGATCTCACACAGAATCTCTTTGGACAACCGATGATTCAAGTTTACTGGAGGATTTCTTTACTTCGGGATTTCTTCCTCCCTTTAACCCTCTGCTCAAAAATCCGTTGGACCCACTCGTGGTTTCTGTGGCACCTGTACTCCCCGTTTCTTTAGCTGGAACATTTCCATCCATCCCGTTGACAACTAACGGGTCATGGAAGATTGTGGACACTTTTGGTCCCCCACCACTTCTCTAGTCAACTGTCACTACCACACTATTGATGGCAAACCCTGCTATCCCATTTTCCCCAGGTAAAAGCCCTCACATGACACCCTCCACGAGTGGAACCTAGGCTATGTCGGGTTCCACGCCTTTAGTGTCAAACTCTATACCTTCGACAAGTGCTACACACAATGCTCCTTATAACGTTCAATATAGCATAGTTAGCACGGGTCCCTTCAACCAACAATATGGTTTGCATCCATTGTACAGTTCTATCCCCAATATTCAAGTATCTGGGGGCACTGTCAATATGCATATACCGGTCAGGAACATAACAATCCCCCCTCCATTTTCAGGCATGCATGGTCAGTCACTGATCGACATGAGCACTCCTTACGTCAGTCAAGGACATATGGTTAGTTCTGTGGTAGGTGAGATTCGTCAAGGAGGACCCAACCAATCCATGGGGGTACCCTACTCACAACGTCAAATGAGTCAAGGGGGCACCGCTTATCCTGGGGGCAATGCTATACCCCAACATCAAAATCCCCATGGAAATCCACATTACAATGCCATACCCCAAGGAAACTACTATACCACGCAGTCTATGTATAATATTGGGACTCAAATGATGGGAGGACCACAAGGATCCTCAAGTCATATGTCATTGCCTTGGTCCAAGATAGGGACACCACACGCTCTGCCTTTCTTGGCATTGTTGGATATCCCCAACTTGTACAAACTTACAAATGACACCATCAATCATAACTTACTTTGGCCACCAATCCCACATAAAATACCAACAGACATCCCCAAGTTCGAAGGGAATCAAGGGGAGGATCTGGGCACCCATATCACCACCTACCATCTTTGGTGTGCTTCTAACTCCATGGTGGATGATAGTGTTTGGTTATGTCTTTTTCCTCGCACCCTCATTGGCAACAAAGCTAAGTGGTACATTGAGTTACCACACGCGTCAGTAAATAGCTTCGACGCTCTAGCGATGGAATCATTAAAGCACTTCCAGCTACCCATCCACTATGAGACTGGGACAGAGCTCCTCACTTCATTACGTCAGGATACTGCCACTCACATCTTTGAGCATATACATGAATCGAGTCGTAGGTGGAGGTTAGTCAAAGCTCCCCTCCCGGACTATCTCTTAGCGGACTAGTTTTGCAAGTCCCTACTTCCTCAAATCGCTAAGGATGTCGCCTTAGGTGGTGCAGTCGTAGAAGACCAATCCATACATTGTGCCCAACATGTAGATCTAATATATTCACAGTCTCGCACTCTTTATGATGTAATCCCTAATGACCCTCACAACTACAATGCTTTTGCTACTCAGCACTCGGGGGTGCGCACTGATGGGATTATTGGCGCAACCTCTTGGGATGTTGTAAAACAACTCAACAGTCACATTTCCTAGATGCTAGTAGACCCCTCTACCAAATCAAATACTCTTCCTACTACCGCGATAAAGTCTATGCAGTCTACATAAAAACCTGGTGGTAAGAACAAGAAGAATAAGAAAAAGACTGCTCCTTTTGAGGAGTAGTCAACAAAGTAGCAAAACCCAAAATAGAAGACTGTTATGCCTCCTGACAATGGAAAGGATAAACCTTCCATATTCCCTTGCAAAATCTGTGTTGAAGACCACATGACATATATGTGTCTGCGTCTTCACAAATGCACAGATTTCATTTCTAAAAAGCACATCTGAAGGACCCCTGTTGTCCTAAATAATCCTTTCCCTGCTCAGCAGCAGCAACACCTTATTTCAACCCAACCCCTGGAAGGGGGAAATGTTGGTTCACAACATCCTTCAGCTGGTGAAGGATCCTCTACCATTTATACCTTCGAAATAGTAGATCTACAAACAAGAGCCAAATCCTATGCAGCTCTTGTCGCTCATGCAGAGGAACGTTCCTCAAGTCAAAACCCATCGCCACCCAACGATTTGCATATTGAAAGGCCTGTTGCTGACCTTGTAATTCGCCCCCCTAAATGGGCACTTTGACCCACAATGCATAATACATCTGCATGCGCCACCCAAAACTATGAGAGACTAAGCATTAAAGCTACTATGAGCTGCAAACGACTATGAGAGACTGAGCAACAAAGCACTATGAGAGATTAAGTAGCAAAGCAATATGATAGACTGAGTAGCAAAGCACTATGAGAGACTAAGCTACAAAGCAGTACGAGAGACTAATCTACAAAGCACTACGAGAGACTAAGCTGCAAAGCAATACGAGAGACTAAGCTGCAAAGCACTGTGAGAGACTAAGCAATAAAGCTACTATGAGCTGCAAAGCACTATGGGAGATTGAGCAACAAAGAACTATGAGAGACTAAGCAGCAAAACAATATGAGAAGCTAAGCAACAAAGCACTACAAGAGACTAAACTGCAAAGAAATACGAGAGACTAAGCTGCAAAGCACTACGAGAGATTAAGTTGCAAAGCACTATGAGAGACTAAGCATTAAAGCTACTATAAGCTGCAAAGCACTATGAGAGACTGAGCAACAAATCACTATTAGAGACTAAGCAACCAAGCACTATGAGAGACTAAGCAGTAAATAACTATGAGAGACTAAGTAGCAAACCACTATGAGAGACTAAGCGGAAAAGAAATACGAGAGACTAAGCTATAAAGCAATACGAGAGACTAAGTTGCAAAGCACTACGAAAGACTCACCATTAAAGCTACTATGAGCTGCAAAGAACTATGAAAGATTGAGCAACAAAGCACTATGAGAGACTAAGTAGCCAAGAAATATGAGAGACGAAGCAACAAAGCACTATGAGGGACTAAGCTACAAAGCAATACGAGAGACTAAGCTGCAAAGCACTACCTTAGATTGAGCAACAAAGCACTATGAGAGACTAAGCAACCAATAACTATGAGAGACTAAGTAGCAAAGCATTATGAGAGACTAAGTAGCAAAGCACTATGAGAGATTAAGCTGCAAAGCAATACGACAGACTAAGCTACAAAGCACTACGAGAGACTAAGCTGCAAAGCACTACGAGAGAATAAGTAGCAAAGCACTACAAGAGACTAAGATGCAAAGCAATACGAGAGAATAAGTTGCAAAGCACTACGAGAGACTAAGCATTAAAGCTACTATGAGCTACAAAGCACTATGAGAGACTGAGCAACGAAGCACTATGAGAGACTAAGCAGCCAAGCACTTTGAGAGACTAAGAAACAAAGTACTATGAGAGACTAAGCTGCAAAGCAATATGAGAGAGTAAGCTGCAAAGCACTACGAGAGACTAAGTTGCAAAGTACTATGAGAGAGTAAGTACTAAATCTACTATGAGCTGCAAAGCACTATGAGAAACTGAGCAACAAAGCACTATGAGAGACTAAGCTGTAATGCAATACGAGAGACTAAGCTGTAATGCAATACGAGAGACTAAGCTGCAAAGCACTACGAGAGACTAAGCTGCAAAGCACTGCGAGAGACTAAGTTGCAAAGCACTATGAGAGACTAAGCATTAAAGCTATTATAAGCTGCAAAGCACTATGAGAGACTGAGGAACAAATCACTATGAGAGACTAAGTAGCAAAGCACTACGAGAGACTAAGCATCAAAGCACTATGAGAGACTAAGCGGAAAAGCAATACGAGAGACTAAGCTACAAAGCAATACGAGAGACTAAGCTGCAAAGGACTACGAGAGAGTATGCAGTAAAGCACTACGAGAGACTAAGCTACAAAGCAATACGAGAGACTAAGTTGCAAAGCACTATGAGAGATTGAGCAATAAAGCACTATGAGAGACTAAGCAGCCAAGCACTATGAGAGACTAAGAATCAAAGCACTACGAGAGACTAAGCTACAAAGAAATACGAGAGGCTAAGCTGCAAAGGACTACGAGAAACTAAGTTGCAAAGCACTACAAGAGACTAAGCATTAAAGCTACTATGAGCTACAAAGCACTATGAGAGATTGAGCAACAAAGGACTATGAGAGACTAAGCAACCAAGCACTATGAGATACTAAGCAGCAAAGCACTATGAGAGACTAAGCAGTAAAGCACTATGAGAGATTAAGCTACAAAGCAATACAACAGACTAAGCTGCAAAGCAATACAAGAGACTAAGCTGCAAAGCACTACGAGAGAGTAAGCTACAAAGCAATACAAGAGACTAAGTTGCAAAGCAGTACGAGAGACTAAGCATTAAAGATACTATGAGCTGCGAAGCACTATGAGAGACTGAGCAACAATGCACTATGAGAGACTAAGCAGCCAGGCACTATGAGATACTATGTAGTAAAGCACTATGAGAGACTAAGCAGCAAAGCACTATGAGAGACTAAGTAGCGAAGCACTATGAGAGATTAAGCTGTGAAGCAATACGAGAGATGAAGCTGCAAAGCAATAAGAGATACTCAGCTGCAAAGCACTTCGAGAGACTAAGCTGCAAAGAAATACGAGAGACTAAGTTGCAAAGCACTATGAGTGACTAAGCATTAAAGCTACTATAAGGTGCAAAGCACTATGAGAGAATGAGCAACAAAGTACTATGAGATACTAAGCAGCCAAGAAATATGAGAGACTAAGAAACAAAGCACTATGAGATACTAAGCTGCAAAGAAATGCAAGAGACTAAGCTGCAAAGCACTACAAGTGACTAAGCTGCAAAGCACTACGAGAGACTGTAGCAAAGCACTATGAGAGACTAAGCTACAAGGCAATACGAGAGACTAAGTTTCAAATCACTACGAGAGACTAAGCATTAAAGCTACTATGAGCTACAAAGCTCTATGAGAAACTGAGCAACAAAGCACTATGAGAGACTAAGCGGCCAAGTACTATGAGAGACTAAGCAACAAAGCACTACAAGAGGCTAAGCTGCAAAGCAATACGAGAAACTAAGCTGCAAAGCACTACGAGAGACTAAGTTGCAAAGCACCACGAGAGACTAAGCATTAAAGCTATTATGAGCTGCAAAGCACTATGAGAGACTGAGCAACAAAGCACTATGAGAGACTAAGTAGTAAAGCACTATGAGAGACTAAGCAACAAAGCACCATGATAGACTAAGTAGTAAAGCACTATGAGAGACTAAGCTGCAAAGGAATACGAGAGACTAAGCTGCAAAGCACTACGAGAGACTAAGCTGCAAAGCAATACGAGAGATTAAGTTGCAAAGCACTACGAGAGACTAAGCAATAAAGCTACAATGAGTTGCAAAGCACTATGAGAGACTGAGCAACAAAGCATTATGAGATATTAGGTAGCAAAGCACTATGAGAGACTAAGCAGCAAAGCACCACGAGAGACTAAGCTGCAAAGCAATATGAGAGACTAAGCTACAAAGCACTGAGAGAGACTAAGCTGCAAAGCACTACGAGAGACTAAGTTGCAAAGCACTATGAGAGACTAAGAATTAAAGATACTATAAGCTACAAAGCACTATGAGAGACTGAACAACAAATCACTATGAGAGACTAAGCAACCAAGCACTATCTGAGACTAAGCAGCCAAGCATTATGAGAGACTAAGCAACAAAAGCACTAAGAGAGACTAAGAAGCAAAGCAATACAAGAGACTAAGTTGCAAAGCACTACGAGAGACTAAGCTACAAAGCACTATGGGAGACTAAGTTGCAAAGCACTATGAGAGACTAAGCATTAAAGCTACTATGAGAGACTAAGCAACCAAGCATTATGAGAGACTAAGTAGCAAAGCACTATGAGAGACTAAGCATTAAAGCTACTATGAGAGACTAAGCAGCCAAGCACTCTGAGAGACTAAGCATTAAGGCTACTATGAGAGACTACCCAGCCAAGCACTATGAGAGACTAAGCATTATAGCTACTATGAGAGACTAAGCAACCAAGAACTATGAGAGACTAAGTAGCAAAGCACTATGAGAGATTAAGCAGCAAAGCACTATGAGAGACTAAGATGCAAAGCACTATGAGAGATTATGCTGCAAAGCAATACGAGAGACGACGCTGTAAAGAAATAAGAGATACTAAGCTGCAAAGCACTACGAGAGACTAAGCTGCAAAGCAATATGAGAGACTAAGTTACAAAGCACTACGAGAGACTAAGCATTAAAGATACTATAAGCTACAAAGCACTATCAGAGACTGAGCAACAACTCACTATGAGAGACTAAGCAGGCAAGAACTATGAGAGACTAAGCAACAAAGCATTGTGAGAGTTTAAGCTGCAAAGAAATACGAGAGACTACGCTGCAAAGCACTAAGAGACACTAAGCTGCAAAGCACTACAAGAGACTATGTAGTAAAGCACTATGAGAGACTAAGCTACAAGGCAATTCGAGAGGCTAAGTTGCAAATCACTACGAGAGACTAAGCATTAAAGCTACTATGAGCTACAAAGCACCATGAGAGATTGAGTAAAAAAGCACTATGAGAGACTAAGCAGCCAAACACTATGAGAGACTAAGCAACAAAGAATTACGAGAGACTAAGCTACAAAACAATACGAGAGACTAAGCTGCAAAACACTATGAGAGACTAAGTTGCAAAGCACTACAAGAGACTAAGCATTAAAGCTACTATCAGCTGCAAAGTACTATGAGAGATTAAGCAACAAAGCATTATGAGAGACTAAGCATCCAAGCACTATGAGAGACTAAGCAACAAAGCATTACGAGAGACTAAGCTACAAAGCAATACGAGAGACTAAGCTGCAAAGAACTACGAGAGACTAAGTTGCAAAGCACTAGAAGAGACTAAGCATTAAAGCTACTATGAGCTGCAAAGTACTATGAGAGATTGAGCAACAAAGCACTATGAGAGACTAAGCAACCAATCACTACGAGACACTGAGCAGCAAAGCACTATGAGAGACTAAGTAGCAAAGAACTATGAGAGATTAAACTGCAAACCACTACGAGAGACTAAGTTGCAAAGCATTACGAGAGACTAAGCATTAAAGCTACTATGAGCTGCAAAGCACTATGAGAGATAGAGCAAAAAAGCACTATGGGATAATAAGCAGCCAAGCACTATGAGAGACTAAGTAGCAAAGCACTATGAGATACTAAACAACAAAGCACCATGAGGGATTAACCCGCAAAGTAATACCAGAGACTAAGCTGCAAAGCAATACGAGAGACTAAGCTGCAAAGCACTATGAGAGACTAAGCTGCAAACCAATACGAGAGACTAAGTTGCAAAGCACTACGAGAGATTAAGCATTAAAGCTACTATGAGCTACAAAGCACTATGAGAGACTGAGCAACAAAGCACTATGAGAGACTAAGCAGCCAAGCACTATGAGAGACTAAGCAACAAAGCACTACGAGAGACTAAGCTACAAAGCACTACGAGAGACTAAGCTACAAAGCACTACGAGAGACTAACTTGCAAACCACTATGAGAGACTTAGAAACCAAGCACTATGAGAGACTAAGCGACAAAGCACTACGAGAGACTAAGTTGCAAAGCACTATAAGAGACTAAGCATTAAAGCTACTATGAGCTGCAAAGTACTATGAGAGATTGAGCAACAAAGCACTATGACAGACTAAGCAACCAATCACTATGAGAGGCTAAGCAGCAAAGCACTATGAGAGAGTAAGTTGCAAAGCACTATGAGAGATTAAGCTACAAAGCAATACGAGAGACTAAGTTGCAAATCACTACGAGAGACTAAGCACTAAAGCTACTATGAGTTGCAAAGCACTGTGAGAGACAGAGCAAGAAAGCACTATGGGAGACTAAACAGCCAAGCACTATGAGAGACTAAGTAGAAAAGCACTTTGAGAGACTAAGCAGAAAAGCACTATGAGAGACTAAGCATTAAAGCTACTATGAGCTACAAAGCACTATGAGAGACTGAGAAACAAAGCACTATGAGAGACTAAGCAGCCAAGCACTATGAGAGACTAAACAAAAAAGCATTACGAGAGACTAAGCTACAAAGCAATACGAGAGACTAAGCTGCAAAGCACTAAGAGAGACTATGTTGCAAAGCACTACAAGAGACTAAGTATTAAAGCTACTATGAGCTGCAAAGTACTATGAGAGATTGAGAAACAAAGAACTATGAGAGACTAAGTAGCCAAGCACTATGATGGACTAAACAACAAAGCATTACGAGAGACTAAGCTACAAAGAAATAAGAGAGACTAAGCTGCAAAGCACTATGAGAGACTAAGTTGCAAAGCACTACAAGAGACTAAGCATTAAAGCTACTATGAGCTACAAAGTACTATGAGAGATTGAGCAACAAAGCACTATGAGAGACTAAGAAAACAATCACTACGAGAGACTGAGCAGCAAAGCATTATGAGAGACTAAGTAGCAAAGCACTATGAGAGATTAAAGTGCAAACCACAACAAGAGACTAAGTTGCAAAGCACCACGAGAGACTATGCATTAAAACCACTATGAGCTGTAGAGCACTATGAGAGACAGAGAAACAAAGAATTATGGGATAATAAGCAGCCAAGCACTATGAGAGACTAAGTAGCAAAGCACTATGAGAGACTAAGCAGCAAAGCACTATGAGGGATTAACTCGCAAAGCAATACGAGAGACTAAGCTGCAAAGAAATACGAGAGACTAAGCTGCAAAGCACTATGAGAGACTAAGCTGCAAAAGAATACGAGAGACTAAGTTGCAAAGCACTACGAGAGATTAAGCATTAAATCTACTATGAGCTACAAAGCACTATGAGAGACTGAGCAACAAAGCACTATGAGAGACTAAGCAGCCAAGCACTATAAGAGACTAAGCAACAAAGCACTACGAGAGACTAAGCTACAAAGCACTACGAAAGACTAAGCTGCGAAGCACTACGAGAGACTAATTTGCAAACCACTATGGGAGACTTAGCAACCAAGCACTATGAGAGACTAAGTAGGAAAGCACTATGAGAGACTAAGTTGCAAAGCACTACAAGGGACTAACCATCAAAGCTACTATGAGTTCCAAAGTACTATGAGAGATTGAGCAACAAAGCACTATGAGAGACTAAGCAACCAATCACTATGAGAGACTAAGCAGCAAAGCACTATGAGAGACTAAGTAGCAAAGCACTATGAGAGATTAAGCTGCAAAGCAATACGAGAGACTAAGCTGCAAAGAAATACGGGAGACTAAGCTGCAAAGCACTACGAGAGACTATGTAGCAAAGCACTACGAGAGAGTAAGCTACAAGGCAATACGAGAGACTAAGTTGCAAATCACTACGAGAGACTAAGCATTAAAGCTACTATGAGCTACAAAGCACTATGAGAGACTGAGCAACAAAGCACTATGAGGGACTAAGTAGCCAAGCACTATGAGAGACTAAGCAACAAAGCATTACGAGAGACTAAGCTACAAAACAATATGAGAGACTAAGTTGCAAAACAATACGAGAGACTAAGTTGCAAAGCACTATGAGAGACTAAGCATTAAAGCTACTATGAGCTGCACAGCATTTTGAAAGACAGAGCTGGAAAGCATTATGGGAGACTAAGCAGCCAAGCACTATGAGAGACTAAGTAGAAAAGCACTATGAGAGACTAAGCCGCAAAGCACTATGAGAGACTAAGAAACAAAGCGCTATGAGGGATTAATCCACAAAGCAATACCAGATACTAAGTTGCAAAGCAATACGAGAGACTAAGCTGCAAAGTAATACGAGAGACTAAACTGCAAACCAATACAAGAGACTAAGTTGCAAAGCATTACGAGAGACTAAGCATTAAAGCTACTATGAGCTACAAAGTACTATGAGAGACTAAGCAACAAAGCATTATGAGGGACTAAGCAACCAAGCAGTATGAGAGACTAAGCAAGAAAGCACTACGAGAGACTAAGCTACAAAGCAATACGAGAGACTAAGTTGCACAGCACTACGAGAGACTAAGCTGCAAAGAACTATGAGAGACTAAGTTGCAAAGCACTATGAGAGACTTAGCAACCAAGCACTATGAGAGACTAAGCAGCAAAGCACTATGAGAGACCAAGCAAGAAAGCACTATGATAGACTAAGCAGCAAAGCACTACGAGAGACTAAGCTACAAAGCAATACGAGAGAATAAGCTGCAAAGCACTACGAGAGACTAAGCTGCAAAGCAATACAAGAGATTAAGTTGCAAAGCACTATGAGAGACTAAGCAACAAAGCACTATGAGAGACTAAGATGAAAAACACTACGAGAGACTAAGCATTAAAGCTACTATGAGCTGCAAAGCACAATGAGAGACTGAGAAACAAAGCATTATGAGAGACTAAGCAGCCAAGCACTATGAGAGACTAATCAACAAAGCACTACAGGAGACTAAGCTGCAAAAAAATACGAGAAACTAAGTAGCAAAGCACTACGAGAGACTAAGCATTAAAGCTACTATGAGCTACAAAGCACTCTGAAAAACTTAGCAACAAAGCACTATCAGAAGCTAAGTAGCAAAGCACTATGAGAGACTAAGCAACAAAGCACTATGATAGACTAAGCAACAAAGCACTGTGATAGACTAAGTAGCAAACCACTATGAGAGACTAAGCTACAAAGTAATATGAGAGACTAAGCTACAAAGCACTACAAGAGACTAAGTGACAAAGCAATACGACAGACTCAGTTGCAAAGCACTACGCGAGACCAAGCAATAAAGCTACTACGAGCTGCAAAGCACTATGAGAGACTGAGCAACAAAGCACTATGAGAGACTAAGCAACAAAGCACTCTGAGAGACTATGCAACAAAGCACTACGAGAGACTAAGCTGCAAAGCAATACAAGAGACTAAGCTGCAAAGCACTAAGAGTGACTAAGCTGCAAAGCACTACGGGAGACTAAGTTGCAGAGCACTATGAGAGACTAAGCATTAAAGCTACTATAAGCCGCAAAGCACTACAAGAGACTGAAAAACAAATCACTATGAGAGACTAAACAACCAAGCACTATGAGAGACTATGCAGCCAAGCACTATGAGAGACTAGGCACCAAAGCACTACGAGAGACTAAGCAGGAAAGCACTACAAGAGACTAAGTGGAAAAGCAATACGAGAGACTAAGCTACAAAGCAATACGAGAGACTAAGCTGCAAAGGACTACGAGAGAGTATGTTGTAAAGCACTATGAGAGACTAAGCTACAAAGCAATACGAGAGAATAAGTTGCAAAGCATTAAGAGATACTAACCATTAAAGCTACTATGAGAAGCAAAGAACTATGAGAGATTGAGCAACAAAGCACTATGAGAGACTAAGCAGCCAAGCACTATGAGAGACTAAGCAACAAAGCACTACGAGGGACTAAGCTACAAAGCAATACGAGAGACTAAGATGCAAAGCACTACGAGAGACTAAGTTGCAAAGCACTAAAAGAGACTAAGAATTAAAGCTACTATGAGCAACAAATCACTATGAGAGCTTGAGGAACAAATCAGTATGAGAGACTAAGCAACCAAGCGCTATGAGAGACTAGGCAGTAAATCACTATGAGAGACTAAGCATCAAGGTACTAGGAGAGACTTAAGCAACAAATCACTATGAGAGATTAAGCTGCAAAGTAGTACGAGAGACTAAGTTGCAAAGCACTACGAGAGACTAAGCATTAAAGATACTATGAGCTGCAATGCAATATGAAAGACTGAGCAACAAAGCACTATGAAAGACTAAGCAGCCAAACACTATGAGAGACTAAGCAACAAAGCACTACAAGAGACTAAGCTACAAAGCAATACGAGAGACTAAGCTGCAAAGGACTATGGGAAACTAAGTTGCAAAGCGCTACAAGAGACTAAGCATTAAAGCTACTATGAGTTGCAAAGCACTATGAGAGATTGAGAAACAAAGCACTATGAGAGACTAAGCAACCAAGCACTATGAGATTCTAAGCAGCAAAGCACTATGAGAGAATAAGTTGCAAAGCAATACGAGAGACTAAGCATTAAAGCTACTATGAGCTGCGAAGCACTATAAGAGATTGAGCAACAAAGAACTATGAGAGACTAAGCAAGCAAGCACTATGAGAGACTAAGTAGCAAAGCATTATGAGAGGCTAAGCAGCAAAGCACTATGAGAGACTAAGCAGCAAAGCATTATGAGAGATTAAGCTGCAAAGAAATACGAGAGACGAAGCTGCAAAGCAATAATAGATACTAAGCTGCAAAGAACTACGACAGACTAAGCTGCAAAGTAATACGAGAGAATAAGTTGCAAAGCACTACGAGAGACTAAGCACTATGAGAGATTGAGCAACAAAGCACTATGAGAGACTAAGCAAGAAAGAACTATCAGAGACTAAGCAACAAAGCACTATGAGAGACTAAGCTGCAAAGAAATACAAGAGACTAAGCTACAAAGCACAAGGAGAGAATAAGTTGTAAAGCACTACGAGAGACTATGTAGCAAAGCACTATAAGAGACTAAGCTACAAGGCAATACGAGAGACTAAGTTGCAAATCACTACGAGAGACTAAGCATTAAAGCTACTATAAGCTACAAAGCACTATGAGAGACTGAGCAACAAAGCACGATGAGAGAGTAAGCATCCAGGTACTATGAGAGACTAAGCAGGAAAGCACTACGAGAGGCTAAGCCGCAAAGCAATACGAGAAACTAAGCCACAAAGCACTACGAGAGACTAGGTTGCAAAGCACCACGAGAGACTAAGCATTAACGCTATTATGAGATGTAAAGCAGTATGAGAGACTGAGCAACAAAGCACTATGAGAGACTAAGCAGTAAAGCACTATGAGAGACTAAGCAACAAAGCACTATGATAGACTAAGCAGCAAAGCACTATGAGAGACTAAGCCGCAAAGCAATAGAGAGACTAAGCTGCAAAACACTACGAGAGACTAAGCTACAAAGCAATAAGAGAGACTAAGATGCAAAGCACTACGAGAGACTAAGCAATAAAGCTACTATGTGCTACAAAGCACTATGAGAGACTGAGCAACAAAGCATTATGAGATATTAAGCAACAAAGCACTATGAGAGACTAAGCATCAAAGCGCCACGAGAGACTAAGCTACAAAGCAATATGAGAGACTAAGCTACAAAGCACTAAGAGAGACTAAGCTGCAAAGCACTACGAGAGACTAAGTTGCAAAGCACTACGAGAGACTAAGCATTAAAGCTACTATAAGCTGCAAAGCACTATGAGAGACTAAACAACAAATCACTATGAGAGACTAAGCAACCAACAACTATGAGAGACTAAGCAGCCAAGCACTATGAGAGACTAAGCAGCAAAGCATTATGAGAGACTAAGCAGAAAAGCAATACGAGAGACTAAGCTACAAAGCAATACGAGAGACTAAGCTACAAGGGACTATGAGAGAGTATGCAGTAAAGCACTACGAGAGATTAAGTTGCAAAGAAATACGAGAGACTAAGTTGCAAAGCACTACGAGAGACTAAGTATTAAAGCTACTATGAGCTGCAAAGCAATATGAGAGAATGAGCAACATAGCACTATGAGAGACTAAGCAACCAAGCACTATGAGAGACTAAGCAACAAAGCACTATGAGAGACTAAGATGCAAAGCAATACTAGAGAATAAGCTGAAAAGCACTACGAGAGACTAAGCTGCAAAGCATTATGAGAGACTAAGTTGCAAAGCAGTATGAGAGACTAACAACTAAAGCTACTATAAGATGCAAAGCAGTATGAGAAACTAAGAACTAAAGCTACTGTAAGATGCAAAGCACTATGAGAGACTGAGCAAAAAATCAATATGAGAGACTAAGGAGAAAAGCACTATGAGAGACTAACCTACAAAGCAATATGAGAGACTAAGCTACAAAGGACTATGAGAGAGTATGCATTAAAGCACTACGAGAGATTAAGCTACAGAGCAATATGAGAGACTAAGTTGCAAATCCCTATGAGAGACTAAGCATTAAAGCTACTATGAGCTGCAAAGCACTATGAGAGATTGAGCAACAAAGAACTATGAGAGACTAGACAATGAAGCACTATGAGAGACTAAGCAACAAAGCGCTACGAGTGACTAAGCTACAAAGAATTACGAGAGACTAAGCTGCAAAGCACTACGAGAGACTAGGTTGCAAAGCACTATGAGAGATTGAGCAAGAAAGCACTATGAGAGGCTAAGAAAGCAAGGAATATGAGAGACTAAGCAGCAAAGCACTATGAGAGACTAAGTAGCAAAGCACTACGAGAGATGAAGATGCAAGGCAATACAATAGACTAGGCTGCAAAGCAATACGAGAGAGTAAGTTGCAAAGCACTATGAGAGACTAAGCTGCAAAGCAATACGAGAGACTAAGTTACAAAGCAATATGAGAGACTAAGCATTAAAGCTACTATGAGCAGCAAAGCACTATGAGAGACTGAGCAACAAAGCTCTATGAGAGACTAAGCAGCCAAGCACTATGAGAGACTAAGTAGCAAAGCACTATGAGAGACTAAACAGCAAAGCACTATGAGAGATTAAGCTGCAAAGCAATAAGAGAGACTAAGCTGCAAAGCAATACGAGAGACTAAGTTGCAAAGCACTACGAGAGACTAAGCTTTAAAGCTACTATGAGCTGCAAAGCACTATAAGAGATTGAGCAACAAAGCACTATGAGAGACTAAGCAGCGAAGAACTATGAGAGACTAAGAAACAAAGCACTACAGAGAGTAAGCTGCAAAGGAATACGAGAGACTAAGCTACAAAGCACTACGAGAGACTAAGCACCAAAGCACTACGAGAGACTATGCAGCAAAGCACTACGAGAGACTGAGCTGCAAAGCAATACGAGAGACTAAGTTGCAAATCACTACGAGAGACTAAGAATTAAATCTACTATGAGCTACAAAGCACCATGAGGGACTGAGCAACAAAGCACTATGAGAGACTATGCAGCCAAGTGCTATGAGAAACTAAGCAACAAAACACTATGAGAGACTAAGTTGGAAAGAAATACGAGAGAATAAGTTGCAAAGAAGTATGAGAGACTATGTTCCAAAGCACTATGAGAGACTAAGCATTAAAGCTACTATGATGTGCAAAGGACTACGAGAGACTAAGCAACAAAGCACTATGAGAGACTAAGCAGCCAAGAAATTTTTGAGACTAAGCAACAAAGCACTACGAGAGACTAAGCTACAAAGTAATACAAGAGACTAAGTTGCAAAACAATATGAGAGACTAAGCTGCAAGGCACTACAAGAGTCTAGGCTGTAAAGCAATACGAGAGAATAAGTTGCAAAGCACTACGAGGGTATTAGCATTAAAGCTACTAAGAGCTACAAAGCACTATGAGAGACTGAGCAACAAAGCACTATGAGAGACTAAGTAGCCAAGAACTATGAGTGACTAAGCAACAAAGCACTATGAGAGACTAAGCTGCAAGGCAATACGAGAAACTAAGCTATAAAGCACTACGAGAGACTAATTTGCAAATCACTACGAGAGACTAAGCACTAAAGCTACTATGAGTTGCAAAGCACTATGAGAGACTGAGCAAAAAAGCACTATGAGAGACTAAGTAGCAAAGCACTATGATAGACTAAGTAACAAAGCACTATGAAAGACTAACTTGCAAAGCAATACGAGAGACTAAGCTGAAAAGCACTACGAGAGAATAATATGCAAAGCAATACGAGAGACTAAGTTGCAAAGCACTACGAGAGACTAAGCAATAAAGCTACTATGAGCTGCAAAGCACTATGAGAGACTGAGCAACAAAGCACTATGAGAGACTAAGCAGCAAAGCACTACGAGAGACTAAGCTGCAAAGCACTACGAGAGAATAAGTTGCAAAGCACTATGAGAGACTAAGCATTAAAGCTACTATAAGCTACAAAGCACTATGAGAGATTGAGCAAGAAATCACTATGAGAGACTAAGCAACCAAGCACTATGAGAGACTAAGCAGCAAAGCACTATGAGAGACTAAGCAGCAAAGCACTACGAGAGACTAAGTGGAAAAGCAATACGAGAGACTAAGCTACAAAGCAATACGAGAGACTAAGCTGCAAAGGACTACGAGAGAGTATGCAGTAAAGCACTAGGAGAGACTAAGCTACAAAGTAATACAAGAGAATAAGTTGCAAAGCACTACGAGAGACTAACCATTAAAGCTACTATGAGCTAAAAGCACTATGAGAGATTGAGCAACAAAGCACTATGATAGACTAAGCAACCAAGCACTATGAGAGACTAAGCAACAAAGCACTATGAGAGACTAAGCTACAAAGCAATACGAGAGACTAAGCTGCAAAGCACTACGAGAGACTAAGTTGCAAAGCAATACAAGAGATTAAGCATTAAAGCTACTATGAGCTGCAAATCACTGAGAGATTAAGAAACAAAGCACTATGAGAGGCTAAGCAACCAAGCACTATGAGAGACTAGGCAGCAAAGCACTAGGAGAGACTAAGTAGCAAAACACTATGAGAGATTAAGCTGCAAAGCAATACGAGAGACTAAGTTGCAAAGCACTACGAGAGACTAAGCATTAAAGCTACTATTAGCTGCGAAGAAATATGAGAGACTAAGAAGCAAAGCACTACAAGAGACTAAGTAGCAAAGCACTACGAGAGACTAAGCGGAAAAGAAATATGAGAGACTAAGCTACAAAGCAATATGAGAGACTATGCTGCAAAGGACTACAAGAGAGTATGCAGTAAAGCACTACAAGAGACTAAGGTACAAAGCAATACGAGAGACTAAGTTGCAAAGCACTATGAGGGACTAAGCATTAAAGCTACTATGAGCTGCAAAGCACTATGATAGATAGAGCAACAAAGCACTATGAGAGACTAAGCAGCCAAGCACTATGAGAGACTAAGCAACAAAGCACTACGAGTGACTAAGCCACAAAGCAATACGAGAGGCTAAGCTGCAAAGCACTACGAGAGACTAAGTTGCAAAGCACTACAAGAGACTAAGCATTAAAGCTACTATGAGCTGCAAAGCACTATGAGAGATTGAGTAGCAAAGCAGTATGAGAGACTAATCAGCAAAGCATTGCAAGAGACTAAGTAGCAAAGCACTACAAGAGACTAAGCGGAAAAACAATACGAGAGACTGCATTACAAAGCAATATGAGAGACTAAGCTGTAAAGGACTACAAGAGAGTATGCAGTAAAGCACTTGGAGAGACTAAGGTACAAAGGAATACGAGAGGCTAAGTTTCAAAGCACTATGCGAGACTAAGCATTAAAGCTACTATGAGCTACAAAGAACTATGAGAAACTAAGTAACAAAGCACTATAAGAGACTAAGCAGCAAAGCACTATGAGAGACTAAGTAACAAAGGACTATGAGCGACTAAGCAGAAAAGCAGTATTAGAGACTAAGCAGCAAAGCGGTATGAGAGATTAAGCTTCAAAGCAATACGAGAGACTAAGCTACAAAGCAATACGAGAGACTAAGCTGCAAAGCACTATGAGAGACTACGCTGCAAAGCAATATGAGAGACTAAGTTGCAAAGCACTACGAGAGACTAAGCATTAAAGCTACTATGAGCTGCAAAGCACCATGAGAGACTGAGGAAAAAAGCACTATGAGAGATTAAGCAGCCAAGAACTATGAGAGACTAAGCAACAAATCACTACGAGAGACTAAGCTGCAAAGAAATAGGGGAGACTAAACTCCAATGCACTACGAGAGACTAAGCTGCAAAGCACTACGAGAGACTAAGCTTTAAAGCACTATGAGAGACTATGCAGCAAAGCACTACAAGAGACTAAGTTGCAAAGCAATAGGAGAGACTAAGTTGCAAAGCACTGTGAGAGACTAAGCATTAGAGCTACTATAAGCTACAAAGTACTATGAGAGACTGAGCAACAAAGCACTATGAGAGACTAAGTTGCTAAGCGCTATGAGAAACTAGCTACCAGAGACTAAGCTGTAAAGCAATACGAGAGACTAAGCTGCAAAGTACTACGAGAGACTAAGTTGCAAAGCACTACGAGAGACTAAGCATATAAGCTACTATGTGCTGCAAAGCACTATGAGAGACTGAGCAACAAAGCACTATGAGAGAGTAAGCAGCAACGCACTATGAGATACTAAGCAGCAAAGCACTATGATAGACTAAGCAGCAAAGCACCATGAGAGACTAAGCTACAAAGCAATACAAGAGAATCTGCGTTGAAACAAATCTGCTGAATAAGAGAGCTAGAGCAAAGGCAGAGAAGAAGTTCACTGCAAAGGAAGAATCTTCCTCGGTAGATCAGCTACTTCGGAAGGTAGAGCAGATACTTGAAAGAGTGAAACTTGACAAACTGGAGCTCCAAGTTAGAAATCCTAACTTCCGTGGCCAGCAACAACCACAATATAGAATAAGACAGAGAGATCAGCGAGGCCAAGAGCTGATTGCACAACAACCAGTACAGAGACCTTTGCAGCAAAATTTTGTGCATGGACCGGAATCAGATGAGGACGGGAATGTAATAGGTGAAGAAAATCGCCTCTTTACTCCTGATGATTTGCCTACTTATCTCACTGAAGAGGAGTATGCAGATAATTCAGTTGCACACAAAGATGTATATTTCATTCTAGAAAGTGACACCGTCTTGGAGGAGCAATCAGATGAATACCAAAGAGGCTACATGAATGCTTTGTCCACCCAATAGCAGCGATATTCACTTAGAAACAGAGATGTGCTGGTCAGACCCATTCAGAAAAATAAGGATGTTGAAGCATCAAAGAATGATCCAGCAGTTACACAAAGGAAAGGAAAGGAGGCTGTTGATCTAGAGAGCAGCATATCAACATCAGCAGAACCATCACATTAGCAAGTTGCATCGAAAGAAAAGGAGAGGAAAGAAATCCTAGTCAAAGAGGTAGAAAAGATTCCCACTTTCAATTTAGAGAATGAGATTTCTAAACTAAAGATATCCATCCCCTTGACTGAAATATTGAAGAATAGCAGTTATAAAGGACAAGTATCTAAAATGTTGAATTTGGACCCAATGTCCGACATGGTGAATGTCGAAGATGATCGACCTGAAATGATTTTTGGGCCAGCATCAAATGGTGAGTCTCCTGATAGTGATGTGCCACCTTTTCACATCAGTTTAAGGTTGCATGATTTGTGTTACATAACACCATGTTCGATTACGGAGCTTCTCACAATTTCATGCCCAAGGCAATCATGGATAAGCTTGGTCTGGACATCACCCGGCAATATCATGATCTCTATTCATTTGATTCCAGCAGAGTAAGATGTATAGGTCTCATCAAAGACTTGGTT
>APFE030604104.1:0-12751 GCA_000404065.3 Pinus taeda
TTTACTGGTTCCCATGAGCCTTCAGGGTTTTCCTCATTGTCAGCAAATTCATTTATTTTTGACTTACTACATCTATTTGCGAAATGACCATACTCGTGGCATACCTTGCATTTGAAGGGAAGCTGCTCATAGTCCAGCTGCTGGATATGCGTCCATTGGTCTACCTTGATCTTGATGGCTTCCGGCAGACCTTTCCCTAGCTCTACTTCCACGCAGATCCTCGCGCACGCATGCATGTTCTCCCTTGGCTCCGATCTATCGATGTATTTGCCTACTGCGTTCCCTATTGCCTTTACTGATTCGTCTCCCCAACAGTGAAGCGGCAAATGGGGGAGCTGGACCCAAACTAGAACTGAATTTGGTATGTCCATTTCCGGATCAAAGTCCGGAGTCCATCTATTCAAGTAAAGACCTCTTGAATCCATGAAGTAGGGGTCGTTTCTGAATGTGAGGTTCTTGTCTTCTTTCGTTTCAAAGAGGAATGTGAAATAGCCTCTTCCGCAGAATCTGATGGCTATCTTCCCTTGTATCATCACGCTCCAGTTGCGCTCTACCCATTTCTGAACTGATCTCGAAGAGGGCCAGAGACCAGTGAACTGGCCTACTAGCCCTCTTTCTGCGAGGGTTATTGCTGACTTCCTTGGGAGAGATGGGGGGAGATTTACCTCAGGGATTTCATCGAGTTTTTTTATGAACTTGGTCACTGTGGGATGGGGTCTGAGGTTAGCTAAATTAGAAAAGAGAGTAGCGAAGATTTCCTCATTGTTCTCAGAGTCTGGAGGGGGGGGGGAGCGAGCCCGACCATTCAAAAGGTGAATGGCCAGTAGGGGACAGCGAAAGAAGACCAGCACGGGGCTAGAGACAGGGGCTAGGCCCCAACGGGGGTAGGGAGCAGCGGAACAATCCAAGGAGGGGATTGAGGTGAGCAGCAGCCCTGCCAGGCAGGGCCTGGGGAGCAGGAACAGGCGTGCGGGAAGCTGGTTCGAAAATCGCCAGAGCGTCTTTTCTGCACCTAGATATTTTATTATTATTATTATTATTATTATTATTATTATTTTTAATATTTGGGCATATCCACCTAAAAATATCACATCCTGTCAGCTTATTAATCGAATCCTAACCCTGAGGGTGTTGAGGAGAATCGACCCCATGGCCTCCTATTAGGGGGGTGCTTTAGCGATGAGAACTCAACCAATTGAGCTAACCATCGGGCCTTATTGAGGGGGTGAACGTTAGACTGTGAATCGATAAACAATCACAAAGTACAATATCACATTATTGTGAGTTTTCATCCTCATTTATTGATGAGGTGTTATCATTATCCAATTACGAGTTGTTAGTGAGATCTAGATCTTGTAGAAATTCCTTGTAGCTTCAAACTGCTTATGTAATATGCTAAAACAAAAGACTTGAATCTACTCTACTCATAAGCAGAAACAATTAAACGATCATGAAATCATGAAGCATATAAGAGAAAGAATTCAATCAACACATTACACAATGATTTCCTCGAGAAATCCATAGCTAAAAACTCCCTCTCAACAAGAGACAGATTATTAGATACCCCAATCCTGCCTCTATGGAACTCGAATTTTCCTCTTGATAGTGCCTTAGTCAAGATGTCTGCATCCTGTTCCTATATAGGAATGTACTCCATCAACATGATTCTCCTTTGCACACAATCTCGTAGATGGTGATACCGGATGTTGATATGCTTGGACTGATCATGAAAAACTAGATTCTTAAAGAGTATGATACAACTTTGATTGTCACATTAAATCACTGTAGGATCCATCTGCTGACCAAATAACCCAACAAGGATCTTCCTCATCCAGATAGCCTCACAAGATGCTTGACTAGCAACCATGTACTTTGCTTCTACCGAACTGAGTGCAAATGATCTTTGTTCCCACTGTACCAAGAAACTGCTGCTCACCCAATACTGAAGATTCCCCTTGATGTGCTCTTCTTGTCGGATGGAATCCCTGCCTAATCTGTCCATCTGTACCAAAGACCAAATTGAGTGGTGCCTCTGAGGTATCTCAACACATGTTTACCTACCTTTCAATAGAGTTTGGTTGGATTAACCATTGTTTGACTAAGCTAGTTAACTGCAAAACATATGTTTGACTGGGAGTTCACCAAATACATAAGTGAACCCACATGCTGCCTATACATAGTAGCCTCCACTACTTCACCTAAAGTAGCATCTTCCTTACTCCAATTCCTTACTAGAGGAGTCTCCATGGGTTTTATGATCCTCATGTGGAACTTCTTCAATATCTCGTTGGCATACAAACATTTCCCCATCTTCTTTCCATACTTACATACCAAGGAAATAATGCATGAGCCCCACGTCCTTCATCTCAAATTCTCTTGCAAGATCCTCTTTGAAAGATTTTACCAGCTTCTCATCACCTGTTAGAATTAAATCATCGACATATAATACTATAATCAATAATTTTCCTTCAACCACAATATGGTAAAGGTTCACATCTGCTTCACTTTTGGTGAAGCCCAACCTCGTGAAATAACTGTCAATCCTGGTGTACCAAGCAGAAGGTGCTTGTTTCAATCCATACAATGCTTGCTTGAGTCTGCACACATGAGAATCTCTGTTGAAGGTCTCAAATCCTTCTGGCTGCTCAATGTACACCTCTTCCTAATCACTCCATTGAGGAATGTTGTCTTCACATCCATCTAATGTATCTTCCATCCCATCTGTGCTGAAAGTGCTAGAATAGATTTGATTGAAGAGTACCTTGATACTAGAGCAAAGGTCTTCTTGTAATCAATTCCCTCCACCTGAGAGAACCCTCTGGCCACAAATATGGCCTTATGTTTCTCAACACTCCCATATGCTACTTGGTTTACCTTTTAAAGCCATTTGGAACTCACCACTAACTTGTTTGCTGGTCTTGGAACCACTTCCCAAACATTGTTTTTTATAATGGAGTCACACTTCTCTACCATAGAATCAACCCATACTATTGTTTCCCTGCTTCCTCGATGAGGATGGTTCAATCTCTACACTCTCGCTCATCAGATCCATGTAGCCAATGTACCGACCCGGTGACCCTCTCTTCCTGCATTGAGATGTGGGTGCTCCCACATTCTATATAACATCATGCACCAATTTGTTAGCTTCTATGGTGTGCTTCCTTCTATCTCTGTAAGTCTCTGCATGAGTGGGTGCTTCCACTCTCTATTCCTTTGCATGTCGCTGCTCCACATCATCCTGAGGTTCTTCCTTTGGAGCTAAAAGCTCCTCATATGCATGCAATTGAAGCTCCCTCTCAAGGGAGCATCTCATGGCCTTCTCTTCATCAAACTTCACATCTCTACGAACCACTGTCATCCTGTGAGATGGCAGGTACACCTGATAGTTGTGAGGTGTATCAATGTACCCAAAAAATATGCCCAACTTAGCTATTGGCTCTAGCTTTTCCTTGCATCCTTGGTAACACGAAAGTAAACTGATGAACCAAATATCCTGAAGTGTGCCACGTCTAGTTTCTTACCTGAAAAATCTTCTTTTGGTGTACTCATCCTAATAATTCGATGAGGACCCCTATTCCGCACATATACAACTGTGTTGCATGATTCAACCCATAAGTGCAACGATAGGCCCTGATCATGTAACATTGCACGTGCATCTCCCACAATACTTTTGTTCTTCCTTTCAGGCACACCATTCTGCTGTGGGTTATGAGGTGCTATTAACTCCCGTCGAATGCCTTTCGATGCACAAATTTCTTGAATTCATTCAACACATATTCTCCACTATTATCGCTCCTAAGAGCCTTCACTTTCCTACCAATGTCTTTCTCAGCAAGTGCTTTAAATTCATAAAATATAAAGAACATCTGATCTTTCTTCTACATGAAGAAAATCCAGCACTTAGGTGAGAAATCATATACAATTATTACATAATACCTATGCTTGGCCGTGGAGGTTGTCAGGAACGGTCCACACACATCTAAGTGAACTCTTTCAAGGATTACTTGTGCTCGACTATCCTTATCATGAAAGGTGGCTTTGGTGTACTTTCCCAATGTAAAACCTTTGCATGTATCTCTCTACTCTAGTGCACCTTTCAGAAGTCTTGTAGAAATATGTTGCATGATATTCAAATCTCCATGGTGAAGATAGCCCAATCTTCTATGCCATAATTCATTGATGTCTCAACTCTGAACCTTCTTTGATTTTGTGCTCAATGTTGCACAATCTTTTACATCCAATTTGTAAAGGTTCTTCACCCGAACCCTAATCCACTGCACTTGTCCTGTGGCTATGTGATAAAGGAAATCCTTTCCTTTGCTAAATACCACATCGTAGCCACGTTCCTCCAACATAGCAATTGAAATAGATTCTTCTTCAGACTTAACATAGACATGACATTTTTTTAATGTGAGAGGAGAACCAATCTCCCTCTGAAAAGTAACAGTACCGATGTCGGTCGTGCTATACCTTCCATCATCTCCCATTTCGATGTGCATCTGAAGGTCCTTCTCCTCCAAGTCATTGAAAAATTCTTTGTTTCTAGTAATATGGAATGAGGCTCCACTATTCGGATACCACACACTACCCATCACCGATGTCACCATGCAAGCAATGAGGGTGAAATCCAACTCAAATTGTGAAGCAAGAGCTTCACCTGCCGCTCCTCTTGAGGGCTTCTTTCCGACCTTCTTGTGTGAACACTTCATGGCATTTTGTCTCAGCTCATGACAATGAAAACATTTAATATTTGACAAGTCCTTCTTCTTGCTGCCCTGACCAAAATCTCCTTTGGATTGGAATTTCTTTCCTTTCCCTTTCTTTGCCTTTCCAGCTAAGGAAAAATTATCCTCATCATCATGCTTGGATGAGGTTCCATCTACGGTGCTTTGCATTATCTCTTCTTACACCAAGTCAAACCACAAACACTCCCACTTTGGTAGATGCTCCCTCCCATTTACCGAATCCTGGTAGTTGTGCCAGCTCTTGGGAACGCCTAGATGTGCTAGGTTGACCATACCATCTTCAACAACTATAATACCGATGCTCCCAAGCTCATCCCGACATTGGGTGAATTTTCTCAAGTATTGTGGTATTGTGTCGCCCTTCTCCATCTTGATTTTCTGAAGCTTGTCCTTTAATGCCAACTTCCTGTGGTCACTGTTGTTTTGAAACAAGTCGATCAAATCTTGCCACATTGCATATGGTGTATCCTTCCTGTGGAGGTTCGAGACAATATGATCTCGAACTCCTTCTAATATGATCCTTCTCGCCTTTGCAACACATTTCCTCCACTCATCCAGATCTTGAGCATGTTGTTGGAGGCTTAGGAATATCATTGTCAATGAATTCCTTCAACCCGTTGTCTTCCAGCACTGCCTCAATCCTGTCCTTCCAAGAAATATAGTTTGAACTACCCTCAAGGGAATATTCAAGTCTCAATCCATAGAACGACATCCTGCTGGCTCTGAAGAATGATACTGCGAATTTGATTCCACTTGCAAAAGACAAACTCATATTCTCCTCTTCTAGAGTGGTTTATGCTCTGATACCATGTAGAAATTCCTTGTAGATTCAAACTGCTTATGAAATATGCTAAAACAAAAGATTAAACGATAGTGAAATCACGAAGCATACAAGAGAAATAATTCAATCAAAACATTAGACAATGATTTCCTGGGGAAGGTTCTCCTCTTCTGGAGCGATTTCTGCTCCAATACCATGTATAAATTCCTTGTAGATTCAAACTACTTATGTAATATGCTAAAACAAAAGACTTGAATGTACTCTACTCATAAGCGTAAACGATTAAATAATTGCGAAATCATGAAGCATACAAGAGAAAGAATTCAATCAACACATTACACAATGATTTCCCAGGGAAAGCCACAATTAAAAACCCTTGCTATCTGTATATTGCATTAGTAAGAAAATATGAGAAGATTACAATGCTTTTCTCAAGCCATAGCAACCTCTACACTATCTCTATATGTCTCACTACTTTCTAGACAAGACTAGGCCAATACTTAACCAATTTATCGCTTGCCCAAGTCCCTATTTCTTTGCATTGTTTCCTTGGTAATTATCCCCCTATTAATTAGGGAAATTCCTCAATATGAATTGTGCAATTATCATAGGCCTTCCTTTGACTGCATGCACCACATGTACAATTCAGATGATTATACAAATGATAGTACACTGCCCTTGAACTCCAATCTCAACTGGGCAACTCTCAGATCTGACATGCATGAGTTGTTTGTGAGTGAATCATCAGTTAATTGGTTGAACACATGAAGCAACACCCCATTGTTTGGTCTCCTACTAGTTCCTCCATCAGTTGGAACTAGTTTAAGTGGCTTTAACTTAGTTAAACTGAATTAATTAATTACAACTCAAAATAAACTCAACCAGGGCTCCTATAATGTAGAAGACACTCTACATGACACTAGTTAAACCCTCAACTTGAATTAACTGAGCCAACTAAGTCAAATTAACTTAGTTAACTTGTACACATTATCTCGTAATATAAAATTACAATTTTATTCCTAATTTAATTCAAAGACAAAATTAAATTAGGATTTTCTTGTTACATTTTCAACAAATCTATAGGTGGTAAAATACATATACTATAAATTAATATAATGAAATAAATACATGTATTGAGAATGTCTTTAAATCTTTTTCTACTGGACACTTCTCTTCTCTTACTTATTCTATTTCTTAACATTCAAAATATACCTCCTTAAATCTAAGCAACATTATAACTAAGTAAAAGTTCTAAAAACTATGTAAGAGTTAATACCAAACGTATACTATTGGTAAGATAGAATAACTTTATACTAATGTCCTCAAGCATCAATAGAGATATAATATCACTTGTAAATTTCAAATATACTATATTTAGTAAAGGGTTCAATTTAGCATCTTCATGTAACAATATAGTTTCTTTTTAGATATTGGCAAACGTGGCACCAAAGGAAATATTAAATATGGGAGAGAGGAGATTGATTTTTCATAGTCGTAGATGAAACTTCTAGTCACCAGTGTTGATGCATTCAAATTTATTGTAGATCATGATCATGAAAGAAATTTTAATGAATGAAAATGCAGGTTAGATGTAGGCTATAGATGAATGCAAAATAACAACTATTCCATGTGTGATCCACAATTGTAAGCTTGCCTAAGATCTTGTAAATAATGTCAGTTGATGCCACATGTGTAATCAAAGACAAATATAGGAAAGCAATAAGTATAACTAGTTGAGAAATACATATTAAAAGATTAAGTTAAAAGAGTTTGTGCACTAGCCACATAAATTTACTATGGAAGCACTATTCTTTCCAAAACCAAAAAAAATCAAATGACAGTGAATAGTCAACAACTTCATCATACAAATAGTTATGCTTATTCATCAACAATTTAGAAAAAAAAAACAAATATTTCCACCATACCTTTATGTCAATATATATTTCTATTATTACAAAAAAAATGCTAAGAACTAGAACTCTAATTGTTAGATGGATACTTACTCTTAAGTTTGGTAATTGGCCTTGCACAAAGGGCATTGGCTAGGAAATATCCCAGCTATATAGATGTGATCCTTCAATGAAATTCAAATACCCAAAAGTTACATGAATTAGTAGAAGAGTTTCAAGATCCAACCTTGTCACTAAAACCAAAATATTGTGTTAGAAATGACGTGTCAGTTACAATTACGAGACAAAATGTAATGAAAACTTATAAATTATTTGAAAAGAAATAAATTTAGAGGTCCTTAGTAGGTCGACACTTATCAAAATACCAATTTATCAAGAACTCAAACCAATATCCTTATAGTTGGGAATACATGTTTCTTATTACAACAAAAACATGGAAGACACAACATATGCTTTTCATGGGATACCCATTAGGTAACATCCTAAATACTGTAATGAAAACTTATAAATTATTTGAAAAGAAATAAATTTAGAGGTCCTTAGTAGGTCAACACTTATCAAAATACCAATTTATCAAGAACTCAAACAAATATCCTTATAGTTGGGAATACATGTTTCTTATTACAACAAAAACATGGAAGACACAACCGATGCTTTTCATGGGATACCCATTAGGTAACATCCTAAATACAATAATTGAGATTTAAACTTATGTATAAAGGAAAAAATGAAGAAACTATTAAAAGAATAATTCGACGAGATTGATATAGTGTGGATCAATTAATGATTACTTGTATGTTATTACTGGTGCATCTTTGGGTCAAAAGTCTTAGCTTCTTTCATAATTGCATGCGAGCTTGTTACATGTTATTTTTTCACATTTATAGAAATTGATATCGTATTCTATTTTTCACTGTCTAAAGCATATTGTTATTCTTCACCGAAGAATAAGGAATAAAAACTTTTCTTTGGATGATAAGGATTTTATGCAAATAATTTAAAAAACCCTAAATCAAAAGGATGTTGCGGGTTGCACATTTACAACATGTGACACTACTTATCATCGTAGGTTGCATACCTTATAGACTGAGATACTATCACACTTTACTCATTCATAGGGTGTGACACTATTTTAACGAAGGTAAAAATAAAAAATATGAGAAGCTTCTAGAAATGAAGCCTCGTGTATGACATATCTTTCGAACGGTTTGGATCTCGCTCGCATCCCTAACTTGTTGGTTCTCAACCTCCATCCCATATCCTCCTTCTATCCCTGCACAAGCCTATAAGTACAACCATCTCCCATTGAGATGAATAGTTAGAACAACTTAGAGAGGCTTTAGCTTTGGTGAAACTCTACTGAAATATCAAACCTTTGATGTTAAGACCTTTGAGGGCAAGGCATTGGAACAAAGGACAATTGGAAAGGGACCTACAACATCAAGGCGACATCAGGTTGTGACCTTTTCTTCACCATACTACAACTACATGTTTATTTCACACAAATTATTGTCTATCTGTTTGGTAATCTCTGGTATATACTTCCTTGTTCGTATATATAGGTTTTATCAAATCATTTTTTGATTATGTGTGCGTTGATAGTTTGTTGATTGTGTTATTTGCAAGTCTTTTCTTTGGAGCATTGAGGGAAAAGTTGGGAGCTACAAAATTGAAACAATCAATGAGGACAAACTTCGTAAAAATGTATGAGTTCGTTCCACTTTCATTTCCATCGATAATTTGGTTGTAATCAAACACGGGGAAAGTTTCTTGTTCCTGTTTATTTTCTTCTAGACCTGGGTACCGGATCTAGGGATATCACTCTTGTTCGCAAGCAGGATTTGTCCTAAAATAAAGTTGGCGACTCCACTTGGGAACGATATTTAGATCTATTTTCCAAGATTCATTTCGTTTCTTGAATCCTTGCTTTTATTTAAGTCTTCTGCTTTCCGAGTCACCAACGATCCAATTTTGTCTCTCATACCTAAGATCTATTTAGATCTTGGAAACATTTTTTATTGTTTCTTTCTTTTGCATATTGTCGCACCTTGTTTTTATTACCAAAGTGACACTACCACACCTAGGTAATTTTACATCCGCGACACTACCTAATTATCGCACTATGCTCTACTTCTAGCCTGCGACACTGTCTGAAAAAATTAGAATTCCTTAGGGATTTTTCCAAACTAGTTTTGGATTTGTATTTTGTTTGGTTTTTCAGTATGTTTTTTATTTGTTTATAGTGATACTTTTTAGATTGGACCTCTTGTTGAGTGTTTTTTGCATTTCTTGGTTTTTATGTGAAAATTTTCATTATTTGCCTCTTTGACCTAATTGGTATTTATTTTTTCATTAGAAGGTTTATAATATCTTAGGCTTGGATTTTGCACTCAGATCTTAGAGTGTCTTTTGTCTGCGTTTGATCAATTACTTCAAAGTTTTATTTTGGATTGCTTAATGAAAAAGAAAATTTGTTTCCTTTTCCTTAGTAATTTGTTTTTAAAAAGATAAAAAAATTTCATCTTGCTTGAATTGTTTTTGTTTCTTATACTGAATTTGTTGCATTCTTTGTCTTCTTTATTTCTTGTTTGAAAACAAAAATTGTTAAATTATTGCATTCATAGGAGGGCATATTTTTAGTTTTGAAACGAAGTATTTATTAAGTAGTGAAATATTTTTAGTTTTTAGTGAATTTGATTAAATTTGGGACATTTTTGCATTTGGGAATATTAAAAGTCTTTCTCCTTCTCATTATAAATATTTCATCGAAAAGAAAGTTTTGCTTCTTATTTCGTTGCCTAAGATTTAGAGTCGTATCAAAATACCATCTTTTCCACTACATATGCCTACTTGTGTAAAAAAATCCATAAAGTTAATGCTTGATAAAGTCAATTTGAGATTTTTAAATTTCTCGAGTAGCACATCTACAATAGCCTAAGTTTAGGGCCTTGGAATAGGTGGTGTGTTTAAACTCTCCAAGGCTATAAAACAAAATTAAAATATTGAGCTAGGGAGTGAAAATCTATTTGCAACATCACATTGTCTGGGCATCTCCTCTCACATAGGAGTTAAGCACGAGGTCAAAATAGGGCCAACAAAGTTATTAATCCGGTTTCGTTGGTCTTGGTGGTGTTGATCTGCACATATTACAAACAACATTGTAAAACACTTCGGGATCACTTGGGAGAACCACTCCTCATTTTTAGGAACCTCTCAAGAGGATTTCAGGTTTAATTACCCTGCCCTTGTGTGTATATCTGACTATCAACTATTCCCCCATGACAGGTTGTGTTGAGAAATGGCAATAAGAAATTCTAGTTTAATTTGTCCTTGAATTAAAGTGAGAATTAAAATCGAATTCTACTCTCATAGAAACTTGCAGATAGTTAATTAAGTTTAATTAACTTAATTAGCTTAGGAATTTCGAGTTGGAAGTATTTCTGAAGTCATGTATATGTTCTCCCTAAATTATAGGGGTCTAGTATGAGTTTAAATTGAGTTGGAAATTATATCACTCAGTTTACTGAGTTAAGTTAAGTTAAATTAGTTCTAAATTGTTTTTGGAACTAATAGAGGACTAACAGACAGTTGGTGCACTAATGCATCCACTAGTGCTACTCCAGTTAAATAAAGATTCCCTCATGAGAAACTCATCCATGTCAGTTCAGAGAAAGACCCAATTGAGACTAGAGCATAGAGAAAGTGTAATATCAGTGGTATTATTTACTGGAGTGTAAATATCATGCATGCATCACAGATTGATCATATGTTTGGATTGCGTAGTTTTGGAAGCATGATTTCCCTTTAAATACGAGTTATTCATCCTAGGAATTATGCAAGAGATTAGGGGCTTGGAGAGCTGCAGAATTGGCTAAGTGTTGCCCAAGAGCTAGCTTGTGAGCTAAGAGAGTTGAGCATACTTGTGAGGAATTGTTCTACTGAGAACAAGCTTTGTCTCTTCACTCATATTTCTGATATATGTAATACATATATCAGATACATCTTGTGTTATGTGCCATTGATTTGTCTTCTTCTTGTTCAAATTGTTTTCATCGATCTATTGGATTTCGCTGGTTGAAAGTAGAAGTAGATTATTGTCTTTTGCTTTAGTACATTGCATGAGCTTGTGAATCTACATGATTTTCTACATGTTGTTGTAGGTGGTAATCTTAGTGGCTATAATCCTAGGGCTCATACGCAAGATGATAATGAAGGGGAAATTATTTGATGTACCCAGGATAGACATAGGTCAAACTCACTCAGGATTTCCAGGAGGGTGATCCACTATATGTGAGAGTGCTTGCACTATGCTTAGACTGTTAAGTGTAGGTTTTAATCCCGTATAGAAATTACCTGCATACGAATTCTAAAACACAGAAAATAAACAATGCGAGAGCACAACACATAAAACACATATACATAAATATTTTCCCTTGGATCCCAAAACTGGGACTACCAGCTTGATTTTTCATTATATTCCTTTCAATGTTACAATACATATTTATACATGCCGAGGCATCCAATACCATGGACTGAAAAACCACTGCATCCAAAACCTTGTGCGAAAATCATGCACAAAACCATAGGTGGGTCTGCCCAACCTAACATAGTGTCCAAAACCAAAATTTTCTGGGGATGCTGCCCCAGACCCCATAAAGTGGGGTTATGGATACACCTCAAACCCCTTGTGACCCCCCTCCACTACACAATCATTGCAACGAAGGGGGTGCTCCGCCCCCCGGTTAACTACGTGGGCTAGTCGCGGAAAGAATATAACACAACCCAACATTCTCCCACTTGTTGTTTTCTTTCCATAGGGGGCCATAAGAGAGCTTAGTCATTTTTCCAGCCCTAAAACACCCATTGTTTCTCTACATCAAGAGAACTTCTCAGAGCTCACAGATTTTTTCAATGCATCTGGAGTATTCTTAAAAGTGTCCACCTTTACTAGCAACACCTTTTTGTCTTCTATCATATCCCTCACAAAGTGATACTGAACATCAATGTGCTTTGTCTTTGAATGATATGCAGGGTTCTTTGCCAAGAAAATTTCACTTTGGCTATCACAGTTTATCCTTATAGCTTCCTGTACTGGATAGTTTCTTTGTCATTTCCAACTAGCAACATATCATCCACATACAAGACCAGATAAATAACACGGTCACCAATTAATTTAAAATACACACAATGATCTGCTTTGCTTCTGGTGAAGCCAAGTCCCCGTATAAATGTATCAAATTTTCTGATACCACATCCTTGGTGACTGTTTTAACCCATACAAAGACTTCTTTAACTTGCATACTAGTTCTTTCTTA
>APFE030604108.1:0-26718 GCA_000404065.3 Pinus taeda
CTACATGTCTCTGAACTGTTCCGAACTTGTGTTACAATGAGGCTCAAAGGCCTATTTATTATTGAGAAACAAAGGAAAACCCTTCACATTCCAAAACCGACCCTCAGAAGATGAAACGCCACATTGTGGGCCCTGTTTTGGGTAAATTGGTACATCAATTTCCCGGGGTCGTAACTTTGGCATACGATCTCCGTTTGACGCGTATGATAACTCGTTAGAAAGATCTATCCGAGAACTACCATTGTTGGAATGGGCAACATCAATCCATTGCTTGGACCCATGTTGCCCCTGGATTCCCCAAAAAAACGTCGTTTAGGGCCTCAAAACGGCTCCGGAAGTTCAGGACCCGAAAAACTGCTAAAAATAGTAAGTTGTGCTATAATTAAGGAAACTGAAAATGCTGAAAGAGACAATGATAGGGGTCCAGATGGACTTGGCAGGTGGCCACCAATATCCACCTGGATCACTGAGATTGCCAACAGAATGATAAATGTGCTCAACTACAGGACAAGCTCCCAGCTCATCAAAATGGGAATTGCCAACAGGACTGAGAGCATTTCAATGGTCAAGAGGGTCCTGACACTAAGAAACCTGGTACAAACCCTGGAAAGAAGAAGCCAAGATATGCAGGCAGATATCAATAAGTTCCAAGAAAGGTTCATGGCATTACAAAACAGAGGTCTTCCTAGCCTAACAGAGCCATCAGGAAAGCTACTCTCACATGAAAAATATGCCAAGAGAGTCAACACTTTTGCTACCAATCAGATTTCAGAAACAGCAAGCACATTAGCAGAAACAGGGCCAGCAACAGGACAGACCCTTTTCAATAGGGTGGAGAGCTTATTCTTCATAATGAATGAAATCACTCACTTGTTTGATGAGCCTCCCCATTTTTACAAGTATACAGAGGCAGATGAGACCATGGGGTCAATTTTGAGGCATCAAGTGCCCACACAGGAAGTCTGGAACAACTTGATACAATTACTTCTGAATCAAAGTCAGTAATTATGTTGTTTCTTTTTTGAAAATATTTAAATTTTCATACACAGGAAGATAAGGACACATCAGCAGGTATGCAGAAATAGGCTGAGCCAACTCAGCACGAATATTCGACCACCACAGCAACACTGGCAGTCACAGGTGACAGGGCCGAAAAGCTACAGGAGGACAGAGCTGCATAGACACGTCATTCAGCAGTTATAACAAAGCGCTCAACCGACTTAGTGAGCTCCAAAGGTCAAAATCTTCTGGCAGGAGTAAATAGGATTGATTTTGTATTAAAGTTTGTAATAACTTCTTATCTACAAATTCTGTACGAGTTAATGAAGATATTTTATCTCTTAGATGACTCAATGCCTGAGATATTTTGTATGAAACACTTCTATATATTCCCCCTTCGCATAAGTTAGCAGGGGTTGGACGTTGGATGTAAGAGATCATTCATAGCTATTGTACTGTTCTTTTACTGTAACTCTCAGAGAAGTAATACAAAAGACGATGGAATTTCAAAAGCTCTGTGTTTCTTGATGTTTTCTGGTGTTTAGGTGAAAGTTGTAGGATTCCTGAATATCTCATGGAACAATAAGTTTCTCTTATAACTCTTTGTTATGTGTTTTGTTATCTTTCATATCTCTTTCATGTTTCCTGTGTGTTACAATTAATAGCAAGGAAAAAGAATAGTTCCAGGATTTAATCACAGATTACCCTGAACTCAATCTAAGCTATTTTGAATGTTTTTTCTTCAGTTATGGTAATGAAAGCGTAATTCTTAATTGCTACCCTTTCACACTATATATTCAAAGTGAATATTGTTTAAGGAATTCAAGTTTGCTCCTGAGGAATACATCCCTTTCTCACACCCCAGCTTAGTGGAAAATTCTTAATTTCTTTTCACTGGTTGTTTACACTCCATCATCACAATTTCAAGTTTGTTTCATGAAGTATCTAAATGGCCCTGTAACTCCAGCTGCTCAAACTCAAGATCTCAAGAAGCTAGTAGCCACAGACTCCATTGCCCAATAGACTAACTTTCTCTGCAGAACTCCACTTTAAGTACATAAAGACATCCTTCCAACCAAACATAAACCAAAAACCTTTACTTCATAACTAGCCTAATATCACATAGAATAGAGACAAATCTTATAGAGAGATCCCTCTCTGATTACAGCTGGGCTAGAAGCTGTAGTCCAAAGATTGGTTAGTGGTTACCCCGGCCGTATTCCCTTGGGAGTCATAGGGAACAACCTGGGTGTTAACATAAATGGCGACTCCACTGGGGATCTCTTCAGGATTTAGAAAAAACTATATATCTGCTAAAGTTACTCTTGAAACCTGAATATCAATCAAGAAGCCTTCAAAGTTGTTTTTGTACCAACATTAACAGCCTTAGGGAAGAGTTGATTCAGTTAATCTTCATACTCATTTTAAGATACTATAGCCTTTTCAAAATCTTGTCCAGTCCTTGCAAGATACAAACTTTCCTAAAAAAACTCAAAAGACTAGCTCAGAAACTGGCTCCCAAGAAGAATCTTCGGTACACTAGGGCAAATCCTGACCCAAACCCACCTACTGTCTTTGAAAATCCTAATACAATACCTAAATTTATCAAGAAGCAGCAAGGGCTAGACAAGCTTGCTGACTTAAGTGCAGAGACAGTTCACCCCAACCCCATCTCCACTCCAATCAAGGTTCTTTTTCGCTCCACCCCTAATTCCCCTAGTTCTCCATCCACATCTCAAAGTCCCCCTCTCATATCCTCATCCCCCACACATACTCCCTTGACCAACACTCTAGGCTCTGCTCCTGTTACCCCTGTGGTACCTGTTGTTCCTTTTGTCCCAGTTGTCCTTATCAATCCCCCAAACCTTGTGAACATGGCTATGAGGTATGCACCTCTGCAATTACCTGCTAATCCTGTAGCTCCACCTCAGGATTACCAATCAAAAATCTCATATTTTGACTCCACTGGCCCTTACTCTTCTATTCAACATGCCAAGAGAATGCAGGATCATTTTGAAAACTATGAGATAGATGATGAAAATGTGAGGATGATAATTTTTTTCCAAAGACTAACAGGTGATGTCAGAACTTGGTTCAGGTCACTTCCTGCAAATACCATTACAACCCCTGATGAGCTTTACCAAGCCTTTACCAACAGATGGGAGAAAAATAAGAATCCCTTGCACATACTTGGTGAATATGACATGATTAAGAGAGGTCCCCAAGAGACAGTTCTGTAGTATTGTGCTAGGTTCAACAATGTATACAATGCAATAACCCAAAACTTAAGAGCTCCTCCTGATTTGGGCTTATACAAATTCCCTGATGGATTTGACCCTGACATGGCTTATCAATTGAAAGAAAGAGCCCCTCAAACCCTTGAAGAAGCACAAAAGGTTGCTGTCACAGTTGAGGCAAACCTAATTGCTAAGAGGAACAAGGTAGGATTGGAAAAAAGAGTTTCCTTCAAAGAGGAACCCTCAGCCTTTGACCAGAAATTTGATGCAATAATCTCTGGTATGAAGAGGTTGGGTGACAGAGTGGAATCTATGGAGAGAAATTCATCATGGGAAGCACCACAAAACAACCCTAACAGAAATCCAAACATCAGGAGAAACCAAAACCCTAACGTGGGCAAGGCTAACTCTGATCCAGAGATAAGACCCCCGTTCCAGGAAAACTATGCTGAAACATCCACTTGAGATGAGAAAGTGGATGACACCCACATCCACCTGAGCACCAAGTTTTCCTAAGTCAAGAGGATCGTGAAGATGAGGACATTAAACAACTCCAAACCAAGTCAGGTGAGTCATTTGAATTCAAACAAGGCAATGACACAGCTGTTTATGAAGTCCATAAACAATACAAACTAAGAAGTAGAACTATAAACATAACACAGCCTGAAACAACAAAGGACAGACGTCAGCCCAAGAGTGCCATAGTAACAGAACCAATGAACACAAATGATTCACTAACAAAGGAAGTAACCATTGAAGAAATTACTGAACAACTTCCCTCAACACAGAAGCCACTAGCTGCATCATCTTTACAGCCTAAACCAACAAAAGTTTCACAAGAGTTGAATGAAAAACAGAAGCCCCAAGATCAAGTCGAGGATAAAAAAGAAACCTTATTTAACAAAGAAAAGATGGTCACCCACAACACTAGGGTTCAGATTGAAAAACCCTTTGATTTGGAAGCTTAAGTGGGAAAACTGAAAATAGGCATTCCTCTTGCAGAACTAGCCAAACATGACATCTACAAACAACAGATTAAGAAGTCCCTCCAACTCACTCGAGACAAAGACAATGTTAATGTGCTGGATGACACCCCATAATTGCTCTTTGGTCCAGAAGTTGATGGAAAAACAATAGGCATATGGATTTTACATTTTTATGTTAGCTTGCATATCCATGACAAGATACTACACAATGCAATGTTTGACTCAAGTGCCTCTCATAACCTGATGTCAAAATCAGTTATGGAGAGGTTAAATCTAGATATTACGAGGCCATATAAGGACATATTTTCATTTGATTCCAGCCAAGTTAAGTGTCTTGGCTTGATAAAAGACTTGTGCGTATCCCTGGTCCAATACCCAAATAAAACAATCTTGATGGATGTTGTTGTTGTTGATATACCACCCAAATATGGAATGTTATTGTCAAGATCATAGGGGGCTAAACTTCAAGGGTCCCTTCAATTAGATATGTCATACGCCACAATCACAGTCTTTGGTCAACCCAAGCAACTATATAGAGATTCACTCATGAAATACATGGTCAGCACTGAAGAAAAGCCTCAAAACTTCCCCATATATGCTGTCCATTCTGACATAGACTCATATATCCTTTTTAATGACAATACAGGTCACACAAACAATGAAGAAATCCAGACAATCAAAACAGATCAGCATATCAATGAAGGAAACCCTGACATAGAAACATGGGTTGAGTTAAAAGATGGAAGTGTTCAAGAGGACAAATCAAATGATGATGATACCAAGACACTCGAACAAGATCAGGACTTTAATAAACAAACTGCTGCTCTAGAAACAAAGCTGATTCCATCAAATGAGAAAATTGTCCTAAAAGTCAAACTAGATGAAGAACCTCAATTTCAACTCACAAGTCCAGACCACAGAGATATTATTCAACCTCCCCTAGAACAAGAGATCTTATGGTTCCTAGAATTTGATGGGTCAGTCAACAAGTTGGGGGCAAGAGTCGGAGTGTGGATACACAACAAACAAAACAGCCATGCAGAGGGCCGAGCCTATAGACTAAACTTCAGGTGCACTAACAACATGGCTGAGTATGAAGCTCTCTTACTAGGCCTCAAGTTGGTAAGATCCCTACAAGCCATAAGAGTTTCAATCCTGGGAGACTCAGACCTAGTTATCCAACAAGTGAAAGGCAATTTTGTCACTAATGACAAACAACTGAGGTCCTATAGGTCTGCTGCTACTGAGCTACTAAAGTCCTTCACTGAATTTCAAATTGCCAAAATTTCGAGGGCTCAGAATCTTCATGCTCATAGTTTGGCTACATTTTCAAGTACCTGTAAGCTCCCTTTTGAACCCCATCATTGCTTCACAACCGAAATAAAACACAGACCATCTATCTCAAATAATGTCAAGGACTGGCATGTATTTGATGATGATACACAAATAAACAATTTCTTGACTTTACAAGAAGCGTTTTCAGGTCCAAACATTGACACTGAGACAGCAATTCAATCACAAAGACCTGAGACAACAAGTCAATCACAAAGACTTGAGACAACAAGTCAATCACAAATATTTGACAAACAGAATAGCCAAGCCATATCACCCAAAACAGCTAAGCAAATACTACATCCTACACCCTTCAACAAACACAACATACAAAAAATCCAACAAATTAAATGTGAAGAGATTGTTGATTATGAAACCGAAGTGTTACAATTGAAGGACAATTTCCTTCCAACAGGCTTAGCTCCTTTAGAAGAAATTTTTGACTCCAATGATGTTCCCAACAAACCAAAATTGCAGCCCCTCAACACTGCCATAGAAGAGTATAACATTGGGACTGTTAGACAACCTAAAGTAATAAAACTGTCTGCTGCATTGCCTCCTGACCAAAAGCCTAAATACATTGACCTTTTTAAAGAGTTTCAGGATGTTTTTGCAGGGAGTTATGAGGATCTAAAATCCTATGACACCTCTGTAATACAACACACTATCCCACTCAAGCCAGATCAAAAGCCCTTTAAACAGAGGAGAATCAATCCTATGCTCCTCCCAGTAATGGAACAAGAGGTACAAAAAATGTTTAAAGCAGGCATTATAGCACCAATCAGGTTCTCTGATTGGATTTCAAACTTAGTCCCCACAAGAAAGAAGACTGGTGAAATAAGGCTCTGTGTTGATTTAAGAAACCTGAACCAAGTTTCCTTGAAAGATAATTACCCCTTACCCAAAATGGACCACATCTTGCAGAGAGTAGTGGGGGTCTCAAGGATTTCCTTGCTGGATGGATTCTCAGGCTTCAACTAGATCTTAGTTCATCCTGATGATCAGGATAAAACAATATTCACAACCCCATGGGGAACCTTTAAATATGTTAAAATGTCTTTTGGGTTGAAGAATGCAGGGGCTACCTTCCAAAGAGCAATGGACATTGCTTTTTCCAAAGAGATTCATGAATTTCTTGTCATTTATTTAGATAATCTTACACCTTTCTCCAAATCTGACCAAGAGCATTTCAAACATCTAAGGTAGATATTCATAACTTGTAGGAAATATGGAATTTCCTTAAATCCTAAGAAATCCTTGTTTGGTTTGGAGGAAGGCAAACTGTTGGGTCACATCATTTCCAAAGATGGCATCAGAATTGACCCAGACAGAATCCAGGCCATCTTCACAAAATTGCCTTCTTCCAAGCAATATAAAGTAATTACAAGCCTTTCTGGGGAAAAATTCAACTTTCTAGGAGATTTATCCCAACCCTGGCATGACACTAAGCAGATCACTCAATAACATGCTTAAAAAAGATTCAAAAGTAAAGTGGACAGTAGAGGCAAATCAAGCTTTTGAAGGTATCAAGTTTTCCCTCACTCAAACCCCATTCTTAACCAACCCACAATTTGATAGGGAATTCATCATATTTTCCTTTGCTTCCCAACACACAATTGCTGTTGTTTTACTACAGAAAGATGACCAAGGAAATTAGAAACCCATTGCTTTCTTTAGTAAAGCTCTTAGAGATGCACCCCTCAAGTACCAGATCATGGAAAAGCAAGCTTATGCTTTGGTCAAAGCTATTAAAGACTTTAGGATATACATCTTATACTCCCATGTGATAGCCTATGTACCAAGCCCAATTGTTAAAGGCATACTTACTCAAGAGAACTTAGAGGGTAGAAGAGGAAAATGGATTGCAAACATTCTAGAATTTGATATTGAAATAAAACCTACAAAACTGATAAAAGGGCAGGTTTTGGCCAAATTAATGTCTGAAACAAATTTCCAAGCCTTGGACATCAATCAACTGGATAGTGAACCGGAGCTGACGACTCCAAAGATCAATGTAGCCTTTGAACAATCCCCCTGGTATTCTGATATCTGTTATGTGTTACAAAACCTGTGTGCTCCCCCAGGGCTGTCCAGAACTAAGTGTAGGTTCCTAAAAATGAAAGCTTTAAAATTCTGTGCTATAGAGGGCAATCTGCTTTGGAAAAACCATGAGGGTGTCCTATTAAACTGTTTGATTGAAAATGAGGCTAATAAAATCATGGAAGAATTTCATGCAGGTGATTGTGGTGGACATTTGTATTGGAAGTCCACTGTGAATAAGATATTGAGAGCTGGATACTATTGGACTACTGTTTTCTCTGATGTCAATTAATTCACCACTTCATGTCATAAATGTCAAGTGTTTGAAGGAAAGAGACAGTTACTGCCACTGCCTTTAAGTCCTATTGCAACAGAGAGACCATTTCAGCAATGGGGCTTGGATTTCATTGGAGAAATTAATCCCTCATCTTCAGGCCAACATAGGTGGATTATAACAACTACAGACTACTTCACAAAATGGATTGAGGCAATCCCATGCAGACAAGAAAATGACTCCACTATCATTCAGTTTCCTGAGACCAATATCCTTGCTAGATTTGGATGCCCTGATAAGATAATAACAGACAATGCTGCTGCTTTCAGATCTAAGAAGATGGTCATCCTCTGCCACAAATTCCACATTACTTTGGGCCATTCTACTGCTTATTATCCCCAAGGAAACGACCTTGCTGAATCTTCAAATAAAAGCTTTGCGAACATGATAAAGAAGGTGTTGGAAGAGAACAAAAAGAATTGGCATAAGAAACTTGTCAATGCCTTATGGGCAGATAGATTAACAACCAAAAGATCAATTGGGGTCAGCCCATATGAGTTAGTCTATGGTTTAGAAGCCAAATTCCCTTCATCACTAGGGATCCCTATTATGAAGCTACTTCAAGAAAGTCAAGCTGAGCCCAATGATATGCAAAGGAGGGTAAATCAAATTATATATTTGCAGCAAACCAGAGACCAAGTTTATAACAGAGTTCAAATCCTACAAGAGAATCTCAAGAAAGCTTTTCACAGAAGGACCAAGGCTGAGGATTTCAACATGGGTGACAAAGTTCTCAAGTGGGATTCAAGAAGAGAAAATAAAGGAAATCATGGAAAGTTTGATTCCCTTTGGAAGGGACCATTTCTCATCCAAGCAGTACAAGGAAATAACACCTACTTTCTTAAGAATCTTGATGAAACTGATTTGGATGAAGGTCGTGTCAATGGTAGGATGCTGAAGCACTATTTTGAATACCTTCCATGAATGCAGCATGGCTGCCCGTGTACATAATTGTATAGTTATTTCTTTAAAACATGTGAATAACTTGATTTTTAGTATCTTGCAGAAGCAAGAAAAGACTGTACTTCAGCAAATGTTATAAATATGACAGTCTATAATTTTGAGGTTTCAAGGATGAAAAACTCCAAATTTGGAAGCGGTAGCCAAAGGGCCAAGGCATGCTGACCTTCTGTTCTTTGTCTTTCAAGAAGAAAAACCATCCCCATGTGGAGCCATTGTTGGATACCTATAGCAATAGGTTTCATATTTCATGATTGGCAAACTCAAATGCCAAATATGCTCTACTTTGCTGATACAAAGATCCCATATTTGCAAGGAAAGGCAAGTTGTGTACATGCCTTCATGTTTATTAAATTTTGATGGATGGTCCAACAGTCTAATCTGGATCATGCCATGTTTCAATTTTCTGTTGTAGAATAGAGAAAGAAATCTGTCCAAACTATTTAATCTTGGCAGATCAGTAGTTAGGCAGAGAAGCTAAGGTTCCCAACTGCTTAACCTGGGGCCTTGGAAGAAATAAGGGTAGTGCTAGATAGGAAATCAAAGGAAAAAGCCAATGAAAAAAGAAAAGGCACATAAGGGTCTGCATGTCCAAGTGCACCCTCCAAGAAGAAACAAAAAATGCTAGGCAAATAGATGGGTAGGTAGATGGGGTTGCAGAAGTAGTGTTCCTTCCAAGCTGAATCTTGCTGATCAATACAAGGAAAGCAACATAATGGAGCATGTATAACTTCCCTTTTTTCCTGATTCATCACTCATTACTAACATCCCTTCACCAGTTGTGTTTATGAAAGAAATTCAAGGTTTTATGTTGGTTCTTGATTCCTAAGAGCCACATTTCTTGTGCAAAATTCTTTTCATTTTTGATCTACTCCCTAAACTAAGTTGTTTTTAAGAAAACTTAGTAATATCACTCCTCATTCACCTTCTACCTCCATATTACCCTCTAACTTTTATTATCTAACTCCCTATGTCACCCATTCCCTACTATTATAACACCATGGTGTATAAACCCTAAGCATTCTATAAATATCCCCTCCTTGGCATTATAGCCATATGATTCAATACCAGGGAATCAAATTGACATCTGGTCAGTTTGAGAACCCAAGCCTAACCTCATTTCCTCCCTCAGAGACTCATCTACCTAGTAAAACCTTCATTTTGCCTAAAAACCTTGGAAAAACCCTTTGCACCCTTTTAACCCGCTCAAAAGGCAAAATATATGGAAAAACCCTCTTTCTCTGCCTTATCCTAAGTTTGGGACCCATTTGCGCTTTTATGCAAAATTGTACGAAAAACCCACTTAGCCTAAGTTCTTAATGCCATGCGCGATTTTGCAAAAATACATTGAGAAAACCATAGTTTTCCGCCTTATCCCAAAGTTTTTCGGCTATGCGTGATTTAATAAAGAAAAACATTGGAATAACCATGAAATTCATTGATATTTCGAAGGGTCCTGCCGGGTGCAAATCCCAAGGAAAATAATAGTCTATTGTCCGCTCGACGCTGTATCATCCGTGCAAGTCATCGGCCTGTCGACCGTCTGATCAAGCGCTTTTCATCCGACTGTTGACGCGGATATCGGACCGGCCCCGATGTCCGATATCTGTCAGAGGCTGACGTCAGGCCTGGTCCACGCATCGCCCCCAAATCGTATCAGAGCCCCCTCTGACATATTCCTTGCCGTATCAAAAGCGGTGCGATACGATACCACCGTGGTTTCTGGTTTTCCGCCAATCCGCCTACCTGCATCAGCGCCGCGTCACTGCCTACGTCATCGCCACGTCCGCAACCATCTGTCCACCATTGCTCCACCTGTATGCCACCTCACCACCCCCGTGGACCACTCATAGGCAGCCACGTCACGTGATGACGTCATGCTGATGTCATCCTACCCTGACCCACCTGATGACGTCATGCTGAAGTCACCCGAAAAAGGCACGAATGTCCCAAAAAAGCCATATTTTGTCAATTTTCGCATTCTTTTTGCACTTTTTGCAAAAACTGTTGTTGTGCCCTCTGCATGCATTTTACGACCAATTGCACCAACCTGCTCAAATCGACCTGGAGACCTTCGGCGCGCCTACCCACCTGCATTCGTGACCCGGACCATCGAGTTTACCAGGAATTTATCCCTGCAAGTCTTCTCTAAGCCTGGTTTTTGTCTGCAAGTAACTGAAAACTCACTTAAGGCACTGAAAACGCACAATTCACCGGTGAATTCCCTGCACCCAGTTCCCACTTGAAAATTTAACGGTCGAAATTCATTAGCCGAGCCTGTTTTAAACAAAACTTTCATTGAAAACCTGCATTTCGGTCGCGCAGTCGTGAACAAGAAACCCGAAATCTACATTTAATTATTGAGGAAGGTCTGTTAAAGACAAGGATTTGCCTTCTCAAGTGACTGTGGGCAGTATTTCAATTGCTGCAAGCTCACCCTGTTATCCTTCATTTCTCAATTCACCTCTTCACCCAGGCAGTACTCTTTTTCTGTTGCCTAGTCTAGTAACATCAGTCTACATTCAGAACAGAGTCTGAGTAACCATGGAGACTCCAGTTGCACCTGTGGCCCTCAATATTGCCTCTTTGAATGCCCCTCAGAGAGAATTGGAGTGGCAGGATTTGGCAGACTTAGATTATCAAATCTCAGAAGACTCCTTAACACACAGCAAGTTCCACCTCCACCTACTAAATGAGCTAAAAGCCAAACATGTGGATGGGACAGATATATTGGGCATTTGGGATTCCTTCCTCCCAATCTTCAGGCTCCCTCAGGTCAACCAATTCCCTGACCTGATTCATCTGTGTGCTGTATGCTATGATCCCACTCAGAGAGCTGTGCCTGACCCTTCAGGCTCAGTTGTATTCTACATGACCCATGAGGCCATTAGAGAGATGCTGCAGTTTAGGACTGAAAATAAATTGGTTCCCTTGTCTTTATTGGATCTGATAAACCAAGGAGCTAGAATGCTGACAGATGCATAGATCACAAAGCTCAACCAATTGTTTATCAACTCTGACACTGTGCAATACCCTCCTATTTTTGCTGGTTACCTCAATCAATTGGGTATAGACCTTGCAGATATGATCAGTTCCATCTTGGGGTATAATTCAGTTGAGTATATTGATGAAACTGTACTGGTGATGATGACTATGTTTTCCCCTGGCAAAACTCCAACCTGTTATGACTATGCCACATACATATCAGATAAGATGCATGAGCAGTTTATGAACCTGTCAAGAGAGAAGGTGTTCAGATACACCTCATACATCTACCACTTAATTCTATATTATTAGCATGAGAAATTCTCTTTCATTGTCAAAAGAACAGATGCACAAGGCAATCCAAGGTCAGTAGTGTACTGGAGCTCAGTTTTTCACTGCAGAGCCTACCCTCCATACACTTACTATGAGTTCATAGACCTCTTCATCCTCCAAGACTGACTGATGAGATGCAGAGAATCCTACAGTTGTCCAAAGTGTACAACATTGGGGATTGGTATTTTTACCAAAACTACACCGTTATCAGAATATATGGTTGTGAGTTACCCCCATACAGACTGCCCAAGTATGTGCCCATGAGACTATATGCCCTTGAATACTTCAGGCAATTTGGGAATGCTGATATGATACACTTCTCAAGCAAGGGCAAGAAGGCATAGCTGAAAGTGAAAAATCAATTGGGCCACCTTGTGTTGAACAAAAGGGAGGAAGGCTGGAAAGAAGCTGATAGAAAGCTAGAAAGCCTTGGCCTAAAGACCAGTTTGCTCTAGAAACCCTATGACCCCAATCACTCCATATCATTAAGAAGGGTGAAATATAGGCTCTCTAGTTATGACCATGTAAGGTTGCCTCACATTGAAAAATATGGCAATCAACCAAAATGGAAGAGAGGCACACTAGAGGAACCCATCACACAAGAAGAACTGAATGAGAGAGCAAGAAGAAATCTTCTTAAATTGGCTGACTTGGAACTTCCTTCACAGGTATACTCTCTGCCAAAGCCTCAAGCAGGAGCAGCTGCCTCATCCTCCACAGTACATCAGGAGGCAGTGCAAACTACAAGTCAAGCTCACAGCAAAGGCAAGGAAAAAGAGATGGAACAAGAGCAGGTAGAGCCGGCACAGGTTCAGCAACCTCAACAGGTACAACAGCCACCAAAGGAGCAGCCAGGGCAGGGAGAACAGACAGCAGAGGCCCCAATGGCCACACAGCAGCAGCCAACGCAAATGATACCTCCTAGGAAAGACTCAAGGATTGATTCTTCTGTCCTCCAAACCCCACAAAGAGAGGACATCAGCAGGAAAAGGGACAGAGAGACTTCCCTTACCACCTCAGCCACTCAAGGGGAGAAGAGGCAAAGGCTAAACCCTTTCTCAGAAGAAGAAATGCCAATGAGGCAAACTTCAGGTACAGGCCTGCCCAGCATGGAGGCCTCAGCCAAATCCTTCCAACAAGAACAATAGAGGGCAGCAGGAGGAGAAGTTAGCTCCTCAGGCCAACAGAGGGAAGGTGAGAGAAGCATCAAGCAACAATTCAAGGACATCAAAAAGAGAAATGAACCCTTGAGGCTGCAATTATATAATGATTTATTAAAAATGGCTCCCACTAACCAGCACAGACTCATGTATGCATATGATGCACATGAGGGTAAAATGATAATGAGCCACTTCACACCAGCAGTGCAGCAACCACAGTCAGCTGCCGATTATATTAGGACCAACCTTGAGGTCATGTCCAAAGACATCCACCCAATGGATCAGATTGAGTTGCACAAACAAACGGGTGAGATGGTGTATGCCACCTTGGCAGATAAGACCCTGGTGAACTATAGGCTACAAAATAGCCTAAATAATACCACTGCACAACTTGAGTTGGAAATGGCATCCTCTCAAGAAAAAGACAACATGATCAAAGCTCTAGAAGACATCATAATAGAGCTTATACATGATCCTAAGGATGTCAAGGCGGTGCAGGAGATTCTGAAGCTGAGGGATGCTGATATGGCAGCAGTGAGGAAAATGATAAAAATCCCAGCAACTCTCCATACTCAAACAGAAGAGATTGCCCAGCTCAGACAAGATAAGGATGCAGCTGCTATGCTGGTTACATTATATAAAGAGCTCATCCACACACAAGAGAAGCTGCAGGAATTAGAGGCTACCCTTCAGGCAGTATTAAGCAAAAGGAGGCAGGGCAAACTTCACAACCTCCTCCAGAAATAATTAATCTGGAGGAAGCTCCTCAAACCACTGCTCCTCCCAGTCAGCAGAAACAACAGGCAGCACCGTCCACCTCAGCACCAACAACAGAGCAGGCTGGAAGCCTTGACATGCAGAAGCTGAGAAATGAGATTCAAGCCTTGGAGTCTCAAATGTCAGAGTTAAATCAGGCCAAAGACACTCTCGCCAAGATCAATGAAAAATATGACAAGTCCAAGCAAAATGTGGCTGAAAGAGAAAGTGAGGTAAAGGATCTAAAAAAGAGAATAAATGAGCTAGAGAAGGAGCTCACACTAGACAAGGTGACATCTGAGCTCAAAAGGATCCTATGGGCCAATATTGGCCAATCAATCACAGATCAGTGGGGGTACATTGAGGCCATTCATGAGCAAATGGCGCTCATTGGAAAGGCACACAAAGAAATCCAAAGGGCAAGGGCATCTCTAGGCAGCATGCCTGAGATTGCCAACAGAATGATAAATGTGCTCAGCTATAGAACAAGCTCCCAGTTGATCAAAATGGGAATTGCCAATAGGAATGAGACCATTTCAATGGTCAAGAGGGTCCTGACACTAAGAAACCTGGTGCAAACACTGGAAAGAAGAAGCCAAGATATGCAGGCAGATATCAATAAGTTCCAGGAAAGGTTCATGGCATTAAAAAATAGAGGTCTTCCTAGCCTGACGGAGCCATCAGGGAAGCTGCTCTTACATGAAAAATATGCCAAGAGAGTCAACACTTTTGCTGCCAATCAGATTTTAGAAACAGCAAGCACATCAGCAGAAGCAGGGCCAGCAACAAGACAAACCCTTTTTAACAGGGTGGGGAGCTTATTCTTCATTATGAATGAAATCACTCACTTGTTTGATGAGCCTCCCCATTTTTACAAGTATATAGAGGCAGATGAGACCATGGGGTCAATTTTGAGGCATCAATTGCCTACACAGGAAGTGTGGAATAATTTGATACAATTACTGTTAAATCAAAGTCAGTAATTATGTTGTTTCTTTTTGAAAAATATTTAAATTTTCATACACAGGAAGATAAGGACACATCAACAGGTATGCAGAAAGAGGCTGAGCCAACTCAGCACAAATATTCGGCCACCACAGCAGCACTGGCAGTCACAGGTGACAAGGCCGAAAAGCTACAGGAGGACAGAGCTGCACAAACACGTCATTCAGGAGTTATAACAAAGCGCTCAACCGACTTAGTGAGCTCCAAAGGTCAAAATCTTCTGGCAGGAGTAAATAGGATTGATTTTGTATTAAAGTTTGTAATAACTTCTTATCTACAAATTCTGTACGAGTTAATGAAGATATTTTATCTCTTAGATGACTCAATGCCTGAGATATTTTGTATGAAACACTTCTATATATTCCCCCTTCGCATAAGTTAGCAGGGGTTGGACGTTGGATGTAAGAGATCATTCATAGCTATTGTACTGTTCTTTTACTGTAACTCTCAGAGAAGTAATACAAAAGACGATGGAATTTCAAAAGCTCTGTGTTTCTTGATGTTTTCTGGTGTTTAGGTGAAAGTTGTAGGATTCCTGAATATCTCATGGAACAATAAGTTTCTCTTATAACTCTTTGTTATGTGTTTTGTTATCTTTCATATCTCTTTCATGTTTCCTGTGTGTTACAATTAATAGCAAGGAAAAAGAATAGTTCCAGGATTTAATCACAGATTACCCTGAACTCAATCTAAGCTATTTTGAATGTTTTTTCTTCAGTTATGGTAATGAAAGCGTAATTCTTAATTGCTACCCTTTCACACTATATATTCAAAGTGAATATTGTTTAAGGAATTCAAGTTTGCTCCTGAGGAATACATCCCTTTCTCACACCCCAGCTTAGTGGAAAATTCTTAATTTCTTTTCACTGGTTGTTTACACTCCATCATCACAATTTCAAGTTTGTTTCATGAAGTATCTAAATGGCCCTGTAACTCCAGCTGCTCAAACTCAAGATCTCAAGAAGCTAGTAGCCACAGACTCCATTGCCCAATAGACTAACTTTCTCTGCAGAACTCCACTTTAAGTACATAAAGACATCCTTCCAACCAAACATAAACCAAAAACCTTTACTTCATAACTAGCCTAATATCACATAGAATAGAGACAAATCTTATAGAGAGATCCCTCTCTGATTACAGCTGGCTAGAAGCTGTAGTCCAAAGATTGGTTAGTGGTTACCCCGGCCGTATTCCCTTGGGAGTCATAGGGAACAACCTGGGTGTTAACATAAATGGCGACTCCACTGGGGATCTCTTCAGGATTTAGAAAAAACTATATATCTGGTAAATTTACTCTTGAAACCTGAATATCAGTCAAGAAGCCTTCAAAGTTGTTTTTGTACCAACATTAACAGCCTTAGGGAAGAGTTGATTCAGTTAATCTTCATACTCGTTTTAAGATACTATATCCTTTTCAAAATCTTGTCCAGTCCTTGCCAGATACAAATTTTCCTAAAAAACTCAAAAGACTAGCTCAGAAACTGGCTCCCAAGAAGAATCTTCGGTACACTAGGGCAAATCCTGACCCAAACCCACCTACTGTCTTTGAAAATTCTAATACAATCCCTAAATTTATCAAGAAGCAGCAAGGGCTAGATAAGCTTGCTGACTTAAGTGCAGAGACAGTTCACCCCAACCCCATCTCCACTCCAATCAAGGTTCTTTTTCGCTCCACCCCTAATTCCCCTAGTTCTCCATCCACATCTCAAAGTCCCCCTCTCATATCCTCATCCCCCACACATACTCCCTTGACCAACACTCTAGGCTCTGTTCCTGTTACCCCTGTGGTACCTGTTGTTCCTTTTGTCCCAGTTGTCCTTGTCAATCCCCCAAACCTTGTGAATATGGCTATGAGGTATGCACCTCTGCAATTACCTGCTAATCCTGTAGCTCTACCTCAGGATTACCAATCCAAAATCTCATATTTTGACTCCACTGGCCCTTTCTCTTCTATTCAGCATGCCAAGAGGATGCAGGATCATTTTGAGAACTATGAGATAGATGATGAAAGTGTGAGGATGATAATTTTTTTCCAAAGCCTAACAGGTGATGTCCGAACTTGGTTCAGGTCACTTCCTGCAAATACCATTACAACCCCTGATGAGCTTTACCAAGCCTTTACCAACAGATGGGAGAAAAATAAGGATCCCTTGCATATACTTGGTGAATATGACATGATTAAGAGAGGTCCCCAAGAGACAGTTCTGTAGTATTGTGCTAGGTTTAACAATGTATACAATGCAATACCCCAAAACTTAAGAGCTCCTCCTGATTTGGGCTTATACAAATTCCCTGATGGATTTGACTCTGACATGGCTTATCAATTGAAAGAAAGAGCCCCTCAAACCCTTGAAGAAGCACAAAAGGTTGCTGTCACAGTTGAGGCTAACCTAATTGCTAAGAGGAACAGGGTAGGATTGGAAAAAAGAGTTTCCTTCAAAGAGGAACCCTCAGCCTTTGACTAGAAATTTGATGCAATAATCTCTGGTATGAAGAGGTTGGGTGACAGAGTGGAATCTGTGGAGAGAAATTCATCATGGGAAGCGCCACAAAACAACCCTAACAGAAATCCAAACTTTAGGAGAAACCAAAACCCTAATGTGGGCAAGGCTAACTCTGATCCAGAGATAAGACCCCCGTTCCAGGAACACTATGCTGAAACATCCACTTGAGATGAGCAAGTGGATGACACCCACATCCACCTGAGCACCAAGTTTTCCTAAGTCAAGAGGATCGTGAAGATGAGGACATTGAACAATTCCAGACCAAGTCAGGTGAGTCATTTGACTTCAAACAAGGCTATGACACAGCTGTTTATGAAGTTCATAAACAATACAAACTAAGAAGTAGAACTATAAACATAACACAGCTTGAAACAACAAAGGACAGACTTCAGCCCAAGAGTGCCATAGTAACAGAACCAATGAACACAAATGATTCACTTACAAAGGAAGTAACCATTGAAGAAATTACTGAACAACTTCCCTCAACACAGAAGCCACTAGCTGCATCATCTTTACAGCCTAATCCAACAAAAGTTTCACAAGAGTTGAATGAAAAACAGAAGCCCCAAGATCAAGTCGAGGATCAAAAAGAAACCTTATTTAACAAAGAAAATATGGTCACCCACAACACTAGGGTTCAGATTGAAAAACCCTTTGATTTGGAAGCTTAAGTTGGAAAATTGAAAATAGGCATTCCTCTTGCAGAACTAGCCAAACATGACATCTATAAACAACAGATTAAGAATTCCCTCCAACTCACTCGAGGCAAAGACAATGTTAATGTGCTGGATGATACCCCATAATTGCTCTTTGGTCCAGAAGTTGATGGAAAAACAGTAGGCATATGGATTTTACCTTTTTATGTTAGCTTGCATATCCATGATAAGATACTATACAATGCAATGTTTGACTCAAGTGCCTCTCATAACCTGATGTCAAAATCAGTTATGGAGAGGTTAAATCTAGATATTACGAGGCCATATAAGGACATATTTTCATTTGATTCCAGCCAAGTTAAGTGTCTTGGCTTGATAAAAGACTTGTGCGTATCCCTGGTCCAATACCCAAATAAAACAATCTTGATGGATGTTGTTGTTGTTGATATACCACCCAAATATGGAATGTTATTGTCAAGATCATAGGGGGCTAAACTTCAAGGGTCCCTTCAATTAGATATGTCATACGCCACAATCACAGTCTTTGGTCAACCCAAGCAACTATATAGAGATTCACTCATGAAATACATGGTCAGCACTGAAGAAAAGCCTCAAAACTTCCCCATATATGCTGTCCATTCTGACATAGACTCATATATCCTTTTTAATGACAATACAGGTCACACAAACAATGAAGAAATCCAGACAATCAAAACAGATCAGCATATCAATGAAGGAACCCCCGACATAGAAACATGAGTTGAGTCAAAAGATGGAAGTGTTCAAGAGGACAAAGCAAATGATGATGAAACCAAGACACTCAAACAAGATCAGTACTTTAATAAACAAATTGTTGCTCTAGAAACAAAGTTGATCCCATCAAATGAGAAAATTGTCCTAAAAATCAAACTGGATGAAGAACCTCAACTTCAACTCACAAGTCCAGACCAAAGAGATATTATTCAACCTCCCCTAGAACAAGCGATCTTATGGTTCCTAGAATTTGATGGGTTAGTCAACAAGTTGGGGGCAGGAGCTGGAGTGTGGGTACATAACAAACAAAACAACCATGAAGAGGGCTGAGCCTATAGACTAAACTTCAGGTGCACTAACAACATGGCTGAGTATGAAGCTCTCTTACTAGGCCTCAAGTTAGTAAGATCCCTACAAGCCATAAGAGTTTCAATCCTGGGAGACTCAGACCTAGTTATCCAACAAGTGAAAGGCAATTTTGTCACTAATGACAAACGACTGAGGTCCTATAGGTCTGCTGCTACTGAGCTACTAAAGTCCTTCACTGAATTTCAGATTGCCAAAATTCCTAGGGCTCAGAATCTTCATGCTCATAGTTTGGCTACATTTGCAAGTACCTGTAAGCTCCCTTTTGAACCCCATCATTGCTTCACAACCGAAATAAAACACAGACCATCTGTCCCAAATAATGTCAAGGACTGGCAGGTATTTGATGATGATACACAAATAAACAATTTCTTGACTTTACAAGAAGAGTTTTCAGGTCCAAACATTGACACTGAGACAGCAAGTCAATCACAAATACTTGAGACAGCAAGTCAATCACAAAGACTTGAGACAATAAGTCAATCACAAATATTTGACAAACAGAATAGCCAAGCCATATCACCCAAAACAGCTAAGAAAATACTACATCCTACAACCTTCAACAAACACAACATACAAAAAGTCCAACAAATTAAATGTGAAGAGATAGCTGATTATTAAACCGAAGTGTTACAATTGAAGGACAATTTCCTTCCAACAGGCTTAGCTCCTTTAGAAGAAATTTTTGACTCCAATGATGTTCCCAACAAACCAAAATTGCAGCCCCTCAACACTGCCATAGAAGAGTATAACATTGGGACTGTTAGACAACCTAAAGTAATAAAACTGTCTGCTGCATTGCCTCCTGACCAAAAGCCTAAATACATTGACCTTTTTAAAGAGTTTCAGGATGTTTTTGCAGGGAGTTATGAGGATCTAAAATCCTATGACACCTCTGTAATACAACACACTATCCCACTCAAGCCAGATCAAAAGCCCTTTAAACAGAGGAGAATCAATCCTATGCTCCTCCCAGTAATGGAACAAGAGGTACAAAAAATGTTTAAAGCAGGCATTATAGCACCAATCAGGTTCTCTGATTGGATTTCAAACTTAGTCCCCACAAGAAAGAAGACTGGTGAAATAAGGCTCTGTGTTGATTTAAGAAACCTGAACCAAGTTTCCTTGAAAGATAATTACCCCTTACCCAAAATGGACCACATCTTGCAGAGAGTAGTGGGGGTCTCAAGGATTTCCTTGCTGGATGGATTCTCAGGCTTCAACTAGATCTTAGTTCATCCTGATGATCAGGATAAAACAATATTCACAACCCCATGGGGAACCTTTAAATATGTTAAAATGTCTTTTGGGTTGAAGAATGCAGGGGCTACCTTCCAAAGAGCAATGGACATTGCTTTTTCCAAAGAGATTCATGAATTTCTTGTCATTTATTTAGATAATCTTACACCTTTCTCCAAATCTGACCAAGAGCATTTCAAACATCTAAGGTAGATATTCATAACTTGTAGGAAATATGGAATTTCCTTAAATCCTAAGAAATCCTTGTTTGGTTTGGAGGAAGGCAAACTGTTGGGTCACATCATTTCCAAAGATGGCATCAGAATTGACCCAGACAGAATCCAGGCCATCTTCACAAAATTGCCTTCTTCCAAGCAATATAAAGTAATTACAAGCCTTTCTGGGGAAAAATTCAACTTTCTAGGAGATTTATCCCAACCCTGGCATGACACTAAGCAGATCACTCAATAACATGCTTAAAAAAGATTCAAAAGTAAAGTGGACAGTAGAGGCAAATCAAGCTTTTGAAGGTATCAAGTTTTCCCTCACTCAAACCCCATTCTTAACCAACCCACAATTTGATAGGGAATTCATCATATTTTCCTTTGCTTCCCAACACACAATTGCTGTTGTTTTACTACAGAAAGATGACCAAGGAAATTAGAAACCCATTGCTTTCTTTAGTAAAGCTCTTAGAGATGCACCCCTCAAGTACCAGATCATGGAAAAGCAAGCTTATGCTTTGGTCAAAGCTATTAAAGACTTTAGGATATACATCTTATACTCCCATGTGATAGCCTATGTACCAAGCCCAATTGTTAAAGGCATACTTACTCAAGAGAACTTAGAGGGTAGAAGAGGAAAATGGATTGCAAACATTCTAGAATTTGATATTGAAATAAAACCTACAAAACTGATAAAAGGGCAGGTTTTGGCCAAATTAATGTCTGAAACAAATTTCCAAGCCTTGGACATCAATCAACTGGATAGTGAACCGGAGCTGACGACTCCAAAGATCAATGTAGCCTTTGAACAATCCCCCTGGTATTCTGATATCTGTTATGTGTTACAAAACCTGTGTGCTCCCCCAGGGCTGTCCAGAACTAAGTGTAGGTTCCTAAAAATGAAAGCTTTAAAATTCTGTGCTATAGAGGGCAATCTGCTTTGGAAAAACCATGAGGGTGTCCTATTAAACTGTTTGATTGAAAATGAGGCTAATAAAATCATGGAAGAATTTCATGCAGGTGATTGTGGTGGACATTTGTATTGGAAGTCCACTGTGAATAAGATATTGAGAGCTGGATACTATTGGACTACTGTTTTCTCTGATGTCAATTAATTCACCACTTCATGTCATAAATGTCAAGTGTTTGAAGGAAAGAGACAGTTACTGCCACTGCCTTTAAGTCCTATTGCAACAGAGAGACCATTTCAGCAATGGGGCTTGGATTTCATTGGAGAAATTAATCCCTCATCTTCAGGCCAACATAGGTGGATTATAACAACTACAGACTACTTCACAAAATGGATTGAGGCAATCCCATGCAGACAAGAAAATGACTCCACTATCATTCAGTTTCCTGAGACCAATATCCTTGCTAGATTTGGATGCCCTGATAAGATAATAACAGACAATGCTGCTGCTTTCAGATCTAAGAAGATGGTCATCCTCTGCCACAAATTCCACATTACTTTGGGCCATTCTACTGCTTATTATCCCCAAGGAAACGACCTTGCTGAATCTTCAAATAAAAGCTTTGCGAACATGATAAAGAAGGTGTTGGAAGAGAACAAAAAGAATTGGCATAAGAAACTTGTCAATGCCTTATGGGCAGATAGATTAACAACCAAAAGATCAATTGGGGTCAGCCCATATGAGTTAGTCTATGGTTTAGAAGCCAAATTCCCTTCATCACTAGGGATCCCTGTTATGAAGCTACTTCAAGAAAGTCAAGCTGAGCCCAATGATATGCAAAGGAGGGTAAATCAAATTATATGTTTGCAGCAAACCAGAGACCAAGTTTATAACAGAGTTCAAATCGTACAAGAGAAGCTCAAGAAAGCTTTTGACAGAAGGACCAAGGCTGAGGATTTCAACATGGGTGACAAAGTTCTCAAGTGGGATTCAAGAAGAGAAAATAAAGGAAATCATGGAAAGTTTGATTCTCTTTGGAAGGGACCATTTCTCATCCAAGCAGTACAAGGAAATAACACCTACTTTCTTAAGAATCTTGATGAAACTGATTTGGATGAAGGTCCTGTCAATGGCAGGATGCTGAAGCACTATTTTGAATACCTTCCATGAATGCAGCATGGCTGCCCGTGTACATAATTGTATAGTGCTTTCTTTAAAACATGTGAATAACTTGATTTTTAGTATCTTGCAGAAGCAAGAAAAGACTGTACTTCAGCAAATGTTATAAATATGACAGTCTATAATTTTGAGGTTTCAAGGATGAAAAACTCCAAATTTGGAAGCGGTAGCCAAAGGGCCAAGGCATGCTGACCTTCTGTTCTTTGTCTTTCAAGAAGAAAAACCATCCCCATGTGGAGCCATTGTTGGATACCTATAGCAATAGGTTTCATATTTCATGATTGGCAAACTCAAATGCCAAATATGCTCTACTTTGCTGATACAAAGATCCCATATTTGCAAGGAAAGGCAAGTTGTGTACATGCCTTCATGTTTATTAAATTTTGATGGATGGTCCAACAGTCTAATCTGGATCATGCCATGTTTCAATTTTCTGTTGTAGAATAGAGAAAGAAATCTGTCCAAACTATTTAATCTTGGCAGATCAGTAGTTAGGCAGAGAAGCTAAGGTTCCCAACTGCTTAACCTGGGGCCTTGGAGGAAATAAGGGTAGTGCTAGATAGGAAATCAAAGAAAAAATCCAATGAAAATAGAAAAGGGACATAAGGGTCTGCAAGTCCAAGTGCACCCTCCAAGAAGAAACAAAAAATGCTAGGCAAATAGATGGGTAGGTAGATGGGGTTGCAAAAGTAGTGTTCCTTCCAAGCTGAATCTTGCTGATCAATACAAGGAAAACAAGATAATGGAGCATGTCTAACTTCCCTTATTTCCTGATTCATCACTCATTACTAACATCCCTTCACTAGTTGTGTTTATGAAAGAAATTCAAGGTTTTATGTTGGTTCTTGATTCCTAAGAGCCACATTTCTTGTGCAAAATTCTTTTCATTTTTGATCTACTCCATAAACTAAGTTGTTTTCAAGAAAACTTAGTAATATCACTCCTCATTCACCTTCTCCCTCCATATTACCCTCTAACTTTTATTATCTAACTCCCTATGTCACCCTTTCCCTACTATTATAACACCATGGTGTATAAACCCTAAGCATTCTATAAATATCCCCTCCTTGGATTATAGCCATATGATTCACTACCAGGGAATCAAATTGACATCTGGTCAGTTTGAGAACCCAAGCCTAACCTCATTTTCTCCCTCAGAGACTCATCTACCTAGTAAAACCTTCATTTTGCCTAAAAACCTTGGAAAAAACCGTTTGCACCCTTTTAACCCGCTCAAAAGGCAAAATATATGGAAAAACCCTCTTTCTCCGCCTTATCCTAAGTTTGGGACGCATTTGCGCTTTTATGCAAAATTGTACGAAAAACCCACTTAGCCTAAGTTCTTAATGCCATGTGCAATTTTGCAAAAATACATTGAGAAAACCATAGTTTTCCGCCTTATCCTAAAGTTTTTTGGCTATGCGTGATTTAATAAAGAAAAACATTGGAATAACCATGAAATTCATTGATATTTCGAAGGGTCCCGCCGGGCGCAAATCCCAAGGAAAATAATAGTCTATTGTCCGCTCAACGCCGTATCATTCGTGCAAGTCATCGGCCTGTCGACCGTCCGATCAAGCACTTTTCATCCGACGGTTGACGCGGATATCAGATCGGCCCCGACGTCCGATATCTATCAGAGGCTAACGTCAGGCCTGGTCCACGCGTCGCCCCCAAATCGTATCGGAGCCCCCTCTGACATATTCCTTGCCGTATCAAAAGCTGTGTGATACGATACCACCGTGGTTTCTGGTTTTCCACCAATCCGCCTGCCTGCGTCAGTGCCGCGTCACTGCCTACGTCATCGCCGCGTCCGCAACCATCTGTCCACCATTGCTCCACCTGTCTGCCACCTCACCACCCCGGTGGACCACTCATAGGCCGCCACTTCACCTGATGACGTCATGCTGATGTCATCCTACACTGACCCACCTGATGATGTCATGCTGACGTCACCCGAAAAAGGCGCGAATGTCCCAAAAAAGCCATATTTTGTCAATTTTCGCGTTCTTTTTGCACTTTTTGCAAAAACTGTTGTTGCGCCCTCTGCATGCATTTTACGACCAATTGCACCAACCTGCTCAAATCGACCTGGAGACCTTCGGTGAGCCTACCCACCTACATTCGTGACCCGGACCATCGCGTTTACCAGGTATTTATCCCTGCAAGTATTCTCTAAGCCTGGTTTTTGTCTACAAGTAACTGAAAACTCACTTAAGGCACTGAAAACGCACAATTCACCAGTGAATTCCCTACACCCAGTTCCCACTTGAAAATTTAACGGTCGAAATTCATTAGCCAAGCCTGTTTTAAACAAAACTTTCATTGAAAACCTACATTCCGTTCGCGCAGTCGTGAACAAGAAACCCGAAACCTACATTTAATTATTGAGGAAGGTCTGTTAAAGACAAGGATTTGCGTTCTCAAGTGACTGTGGGCAGTATTTCAATTGCTGCAAGCTCACCCTGTTATCCTTCATTTCTCAATTCACCTCTTCACCCAGGCAGTACTCTTTTTCTATTGCCCAGTCTATTAACATCAATCTACATTCAGAACAGAGTCTGAGTAACCATGGAGACTCCAGTTGCACCTGTGGCCCTCAATATTGCCCCTTTGAATGCCCCTCAGAGAGAATTGGAGTGGCAGGATTTGGCAGACTTAGATTATCAAATCTTAGAAGACTCCTTAACGCACAGCAAGTTCCACCTCCACCTGCTAAATGAACTAAAAGCCAAACATGTGGATGGGACAGATATATTGGGCATTTGGAATTCCTTCCTCCCAATCTTCAGGCTCCCTCAGGTCAACCAATTCCCTGACCTGATTCATCTGTGTGTTGTATGCTATGATCCCACTCAGAGAGCTGTGCTCGACCCTTCAGGATCAGTTGTATTCTACATGACCCATGAGGCCATTAGAGAGATGCTGCAGTTTAGGACTGAGAAGAAATTGGTTCCCTTGTCTTTATTGGATCTGATAAACCAAGGAGCTAGAATGCTGACAGATGCACAGATCACAAAGCTCAACCAATTGTTTATCAACTCTGACACTGTGCAATACCCTCCTATTTTTGCTGGTTACCTCAATCAATTGGGTGTAGACCTTGCAGATATGATCAGTTCCATCTTGGGGTGTAAATCAATTGAGTATATTGATGAAACTGTACTGGTGATGATGACTATGTTTTCCCCTGGCAAAACTCCAATATGTTATGACTATGCCACATACATATCAGATAAGATGCATGAGCAGTTTATGAATCTGTCAAGAGAGAAGGTGTTCAGATACACCTCATACATCTACCACTTAATTCTATATTATCAGCATGAGAAATTCTCTTTCATTGTCAAAAGAACGGATGCACAAGGCAATCCAAGGTCAGTAGTGTACTGGAGCTCAGTTTTTCACTGCAGAGCCTATTCTCCATACACTTACTATGAGTTTATAGACCTCTTCATCCACCCAACCATGTCTCTGTTCCTGAGCTCGCCTCCTCCAAGACTGACAGATGAGATGCAGAGAATCCTTCAGTTGTCCAAAGTGTACAACATTGGGGATTGGTATTTTTACCAAAACTACACCGTTATCAGAATATATGGTTGTGAGTTACCCCCATACAGACTGCCCAAGTATGTGCCCATGAGACTATTTTCCCTTGAATACTTCAGGCAATTTGGGAATACTGATATGATACACTTCTCAGGCAAGGGCAAGAAGGCACAGTTGAAAGTGAAAAACCAATTGGGCCACCTTGTTTTG
>APFE030604108.1:27350-39018 GCA_000404065.3 Pinus taeda
TGATATGATACACTTCTCAGGCAAGGGCAAGAAGGCACAACTGAAAGTGAAAAATCAATTGGGCCACCTTGTGTTGAACAAAAGGGAGGAAGGCTGGAAAGAAGCTGATAGAAAGCTGCCTTGGCCTAAAGACCAGTTTCCTCTGGAAACCCTATGACCCCAATCACTCCATATCATTAAGAAGGGTCAAATATAGGCTCTCTAGTTATGACCATGTAAGGTTGCCTCACATTGAAAAATATGGCAATCAACCAAAATGGAAGAGAGGCACATTAGAGGAACCCATCACACAAGAAGAACTGAATGAGAGAGCAAGTAGAAATCTTCTTAAATTGGCTGACTTGGAACTTCCTGCACAGGTATACTCTCTGCCAAAGCCTCAAGTAGGAGCAGCTGCCTCATCCTCCACAACACATCAGGAGGCGGTGCAAACTACAAGTCAAGCTCACAGAAAAGGCAAGGAAAAAGAGATGGAACAAGAGCAGGTACAACAGGCACAGTTTCAACAACCTCAACAGGTACAACAACCACCAAAGGAGGAGTCAGGGCAGGGAGAATAGACAGCAGAGGCCCCAATGGCCACACAGCAGCAGCCAACACAAATGGCACCTCCCAGGCAAGACTGAAGGATTGATTCTTCTGTCCTCCAAACCCCACAAAGAGAGGACATCAGCAGGAAAAGGGACAAAGGGACTCCCCTTACCACCTCAGCAACTCAAGGGGAGAAGAGGCAAAGGCTAAACCCTTTCTCAGAAGAAGAAATGCCAATGGGGCAAACTTCAGGTACATGCCTGCCCAGCATGGAGGCCTCAGCCAGCTCCTTCCAACAAGAAGAAGAGAGGGCAGCAGGAGGAGAAGTTAGCTCCTCAGGCCAACAGAGGGAAGGCGAGAGAAGCATCAAGCAGCAATTCAAGGACATCAAAAAGAGAAATGAACCCTTGAGGCTACAATTATATAATCATTTATTAAAAATAGCTCCCACTAACCAGCAAAGACTCATGTCTGCATATGATGCACATGAGGGTAAAATGATAATGAGCCATTTCACACCAGCAGTGCAGCAACCACAGTCAGCTGTCGATTATATTAGGACCAACCTTGAGGTCCTGTCCAAAGACATCCACCCAATGGATCAGATTGAGTTGAACAAACAAACGGGTGAGATGGTGTATGCCACCTTGGCAGATAAGACCCTGGTGAACTATAGGCTACAAAATAGCCTAAAAAATACCACTGCACAACTTGATTTGGAAAGGGCATCCTCTCAAGCAAAAGACGACATGATCAAAGCTCTAGAAGACATCATAATAGAGCTTGGACATGATCCTAAGGATGTCAAGCCGGTGCAGGAGATTCTGAAGCTGAGGGATGTTGATATGGCAGCAGTGAGGAAAATGATAAAAATCCCAGCAACTCTCCATCCTCAAACAGAAGAGATTGCCCAGCTCAGACAAGATAAGGATGCAGTTGTTATGCTGGTTACATTATATAAAGAGCTCATCCACACACAAGAGAAGCTGCAGGAATCAGAGGCTACCCTTCAGGCAGCATTACAGCAAAAGGAGGCAGGGCAAACTTCACAACCTCCTCCAGAAATAATTAATCTGGAGGAAGCTCCTCAAACCACTGCTCCTCCCAGTCAGCAGACATAATAGGCAGCACCGTCCACCTCAGCACCAACAATAGAGCAGGCTGAAAGCCTTGACATGCAGAAGCTGAGAAATGAGATTCAAGCCTTGGAGTCTCAAATGTCAGAGTTAAATCACGCCAAAGACACTCTCGCCAAGATCAATGAAAAATATGACAAGTCCAAGCAAAATGTGGCTGAAAGAGAAAGAGAGGTAAAGGCTCTAAAAAAGAGAATAAATGAGCTAGAGAAGGAGCTGACACTGGACAAGGTGACATCTGAGCTCAAAAGGATCCCATGGGCCAATATTGGCCAATCCATCACAGATCAGTGGGAGTACATTGAGGCCATTCATGAGCAAATGGCACTCATTGGAAAGGCACACAGAGAAATCCAAAGGGCAAGGGCATCTCTAGGCAGCATGCCTGAGATTGCCAACAGAATGATAAATGTGCTCAACTATAGAACAAGCTCCCAGCTGATCAAAATGGGAATTTCCAACAGGACTGAGACCATTTCAATGGTCAAGAGGGTCCTGACACTAAGAAACCTGGTGCAAACCCTGGAAAGAAGAAGCCAAGATATGCAGGCAGATATCAATAAGTTCCAGGAAAGGTTCATGGCATTACAAAACAGAGGTCTTCCTAGCCTGATGGAGCCATCAGGGAAGCTGCTCTCACATGAAAAATATGCCAAGAGAGTCAACACTTTTGCTGCCAATCAGATTTCAGAAACAACAAGCACATCAGCAGAAGCAGGGCCAGCAACAAGACAGACCCTTTTCAACAGGGTGGAGAGCTTATTCTTCATTAGGAATGAAATCACTCACTTGATTGATGAGCCTCCCCATTTTTACAAGTATACAGAGGCAGATGAGACCATGGGGTCAATTTTGAGGCATCAATTGCCTACACAGGAAGTGTGGAATAAGTTGATACAATTACTGTTAAATCAAATTCAGTAATTATGTTGTTTCTTTTTTGAAAATATTTAAATTTTCATACACAGGAAGATAAGGACACATCAGCAGGTATGCAGAAAGAGGCTGAGCCAACTCAGCACAAATATTCGGCCACCACAGCAGCACTGGCAGTCACAGGTGACAGGGCCGAAAAGCTACAGGAGGACAGAGCTGCACAGACACGTCATTCAGGAGTTATAACAAAGCGCTCAACCGACTCAGTGAGCTCCAAAGGTCAAAATCTTCTGACAGGAGTAAATAGCATTTATTTTGTATTAAATATTGTAATAACTTCTTATCTACAAATTTTGTACGAGTTAATGAAGATATTTTATCTCTCAGATGACTCAATGCCTGAGATATTTTGTATTAAACACTTCTATATATTCCCCCTCGCATAAGTCAGCAGGGGTTGGACATTGGATGTAAGAGATCATTTATAGCTATTGTACTGTTCTTTTACTGTAACTCTCAGAGAAGTAATACAAAAGACGATGGAATTTCAAAAGCTCTGTGTTTCTTGATGTTTTCTAGTGTTTAGCTGAAAGTTGTAGGATTCCTGCGTATCTCATGGCACAATAAGTTTCTCTTATAACACTTTGTTATGTGTTTTGTTATCTTTTATATCTCTTTCATGTTTCCTGTGTGTTACAATTAATAGCAAGGAAAAAGAATAGTTCCAGGATTTAATCACAGATTACCCTGAACTCAATCTAAGCTATTTTAAATGTTTTTTTCTTCAGTTATGGTAATGAAAGAGTAATTCTTAATTGCTACCCTTTCACACTATATCTTCACAGTGAATATTGTTTAAGGAATTCAAGTTTGCTCCTGAGGAATACATCCCTTTCTCACACCCCAGCTTAGTGGAAAATTCTTAATTGCTTTTCACTGGTTGTTTACACTCCATCATCACAATTTCAAGTTTGTTTCATGAAGTATCTAAATGGCCCTGTAACTCCAGCTGCTCAAACTCAAGATCTCAAGAAACCAGTAGCCACAGACTCCATTGCCCAATGGACTAACTTTCTCTGCAGAACTCCACTTTAAGTACATAAAGACATCCTTCCAACCAAACATAAACCAAAAACCTTTACTTCATAACTAGCCTAATATCACACAGAACAGAGACAAATCTTATAGAGAGAGCCCTCTCTGATTACAACTGGGCTAGAAGCTGTAATGCAAAGATCGGTTAGTGGTTACCCTGGCCGTATTCCTTTGGGAGTCATAGGGAACAACCTGGGTGTTAACAACTTCCTTGGGCTAGAGGTATGGCAGGGTGATGGTGAGTTTTTTATGAGTCGGGGGAAGTATGCCTCTGAAATACTTCAAATATTTCACATGGAGAACTGCAAGTCTATGGATAGTCCTCTAACAAAAAACTAGAGTAAGGAGGAAGCCTCTTTAGGAGAGGTAGTAGATGCTACCATCTAAAGGAATATTTTTGGGTCCTTGATGTATCTGGTGAACACATGGCTCGACATATGCTATATAGTTATTTAGTTTATTCAAGCCATGGTGAAACCTACCAAGCTATATTGTAAGGTTGAAAAGCATGTATTTAGGTACCTTAGTGGCACAATTTAGTATGGGTTATGGTACAACAGGGTAAAGGGAGTGAAGCTCCAATGATTCACTGATGAAGACTAGGTAGAGAGTCCATAATACATGAAAAGTACTTCAAGTGTTATCTGTAGTGTTGGGTCTACATCTATTTCCTTGTATAGAAGGAAATAGAGGTCTATGGCACTGAAATCAGTAGAGGTTGAATACATGGTTGTAAATCAAACAACATGTGAGGCCATATGGATGAGGAAAATACGTGTGGGTATTTTTAGTCAAGATATGGATCCGACAGTGATTTATTGTGACAATTGGAGTTGTATTAAACTATTTAAGATTCCAATATTTCATGATAGGTCCAACCACATTGATATCAGGTACCATCACTTGTAGATTGTGTGTGGAGGAGAATTATGATGTTACAGCACCTTCCAACTGAGGAGTAGGATGTAGATATCTTGACAAAGGAATTATCAAGATGAAAATTTGAATTCCACAAGTGCAATATAGGGGTGGTGAAAAATCCCTTTCTTGCTAGGAGGGAGCGTTAGAAATGTGGCAAGAAAGGCTAAACTTGACTTGTGCCTTAGTCAAATTTAATAATTTTATTTTCCAACTCAGCATGATGATTGAGATAGCAGTTAAATTGTGTGACATGGCCTTGTCTACTAGTTAGCTAAGTAAACTTGAGTTAGAGGCTAGAAGTAGATTTGTGCATGTAGTGATTGCTAAAATTTAAAAATCTCGTCCAGTTTTTCAATTTAGCTCTGTTAATTGAGCTCAAGTAACTAGTTGAGTTAGTTGAGGTCAGCTGAGCAGTAGAGATCTTCTTAACTTAGAGAACTCTTAGTTAAACTAATTAATCAACTAAAAATTTCCTAGACATGCATTTAGTTCAAATTTCATAGCTAGAGTGGAGGAAAAGTCACATTGTAATTTTCAATTATATACTAGTTGAGTGTACACATTTGGCTATTAAGAAAGTGAATCATTCCTTGTGAATTGTGCAATAAAATAGGGGAAAATTCCTAATTTTTAGGAGTTAGTTTCCTGCAGGATTGTGCATGGAAATAGGATAATTTTAGGGCCTTGAGTTGGCTAAGTTATGGCTACAGAAAGACATTCAGCAGGTGAACAAGTTTATAGTGTAGTGTGTGCTTCATATTTGAAGCAAGTCATTGTAATAGTTTCTCATTCTCATTATCATTGTAAATCCTTGTGTCATTGTGGTGTTTCAAGGGTTGAATTTCATTGCATGTGTTTATAAATTGTGATTCCATTCCACACAACGATAGAGGATAATTTTATTTTTTATTTATTTTTTAGCGCTAATACATCAATAGTAGAAAATTTATATTAATTTCTACAAAAAGAGAAATATTTTGGGCAATGGATTTTGTTTCCATATCGTATTAAAGAATGAGTCTTCAGGTTTCCTTGAGGTTTTTATTCTATATGATAGGCCTCTTTGACGGAGAATTTTTCCCTTGAAGCATTCCCCCAATGTAGCTTGTCTCGCTTAGGTGAGTGATGTATGTTCCTCTCTTTTAGGTCTTACCAAAAGGAATTCTAGTTTCTTTATTTGGGATGGGAGGTCCAATGATTAAGTGGAATCCAATATCTGCAATGTAGGTTGGGTTGATTGTGGTCCAAATATTCCGGAACTATAAATTTATTGGCTTATTTAATTTGATGTTCGAGATTATGCAACTATTGTTGATTGGAGAGTTTAGGGGATTGCCACAAAAAATCCACTAAAAAAGGTGTTGTCTCACCATTTTAAACTTACTACAAATAATGTTGTTTGATAAGATGCATACCTTTTTTTGCTAGCTTCCATATAAAGGAGCCAACTAATCAGAGACTATATCTTATTAGAAGGTGATTGGGAATATTGTTGCCATATTTGTGGTTCCATAATTATTTCCATATTGCATTCCCTCCTTACATTCATTTCAAACTTATATCAGCACCTAGCATTGTGCTTAGGATGGTAGGATCTCTTTATCCCAATTTTCCATAGAGTCCTCGAAAACACAACTTTTCCAAATCCATCTAGGTCAACTTGAATTGGTTTCCACTCCCCATAATAAAAGGTTCTTTGTTTGTTTTAGGTAGTTGAGAGAATGGCTAATGGAGCAATTAAAGCTTAGAAAAGGTAGAAATAAAGCACCTTAATGACTAAGTTGAGGAGCATTAGAACCTACTAAATTTAGCGATCTGAAGATCCAACTTTCCACATTACTTTTGATTTTAATGATTCGTTCCTCCCAATTTTTTTTTTCTTTTTTTGAGAATTGTTTGTTTGAAAAAAAATTCATTGATGGAAATGATAGAGAAGATGATGGAAAAGGAAGATATGGTTACAAGAAGCATGGTCAAGGAACAAGTTTATCTCAATGATGGAAAAGGAAAATATTGGTAAAGGGAAAAGAATTTGTAGACATTTTTATTATCATATATCATCTCAAGTGCTCTTAGAAACTACTTAGATGGATAGAGATTTTATAGAGATTTCCAACGATATGTTGAAGTCTAAAAAATCCCTCATGGATCAAAATTTATCGCATATGAAAGTTCAAGAATTAAATAGGTAAGAAGAGTCAAACAGGTCAAGGTTCCAAGTAGGGCCATTAAGCTCATCAAAAGTCTGGATAGTCAACAACACATAATAAATGGAATGGACCAACTGCATGACCTTTGACCTAGAACTATTCAAACCTTTGGCAAGTCAGGTCATCAAACCTAGTTGAAGTTCGAGAGTAAGTGTAGGAGCACCGCAAAGAAATAAGATGACTCCTAACCCCCAACCCTCGACCATGTGGGACCCTCTACAACATGAAAAATGGTGCATTGTGATTGACTCAAGGTTGTGATGTGGAAGCACAAGTGGAGACATAATGGTGCATGATGAAAGGAATCAGGTCTAGGATGATGCCAACATGATGTAAGCACAGGGGATGTGGTAGTATGAACTAAGGACATGTGGCATGATGAACGGACATTTTGGATTCCATGTGGGCCAAATTTAGGTGACATGTGGCACCACTTAAGAGCTTCTATGTGGCAAGGATGATTTCAGTAAGATGATGTGGAAAAACCTTGATAGTTAGGACAGATGTTGTGTTCGGGGGACTTTTACTATGTATTTGTTTTTTGGTGAAAATATGAAAAATTAGGACTAGGTCTTGATTTTTAGCCAATAAGGTATCTGGGCTAGTCAAAGGAAAATACAAGAACATAACTTTTTAAGCAAGTCGGCCTTTGACCTCTGTTCGTTCAAACAATATTGAAAGTTGTGCTAGGGAATGTTGGTTTAGTCGAGTCTTTGTGTAGTTAGTGGAGAATGAAATGCCTAAATCCCTAGCCTTGTTCAATCCCCAACCTCATTAGGACATTTTTAGAACTCTAAGTCATATGGATGAAGGCGTTAACATGTAAGCATTCTAGCGGTCAACATAATTTTTGGTGCAATGTGCCATATCTAGTAGTTTGCTAATATTGATGAACAATTTAGCCTTAGCTTAGTGGTAGTTGGTAAAATTGGAAGAAAATACTACAATTGGTGGTATATTTAGCATTTTTTCTAGATCTGGCAGTGCAACAAATTTAGAGAAGATCTACTAAGACCTATAAAATTCTAGAATTGCAAATTTGGATAGCTTAATTGATCCATATTTAAACATGAACACAACAAATTATAGATAAAACCATAAATATAGAGATGCAGCAGACATAACACTTCCTTTCATTAATATCAAATATTGAAATATGCTTACAAACAGAATGGAAATAACACTAGCTCAGGCGATGGTAGCTTATCTGTAAGAAGAGATGTGGAAGCTACATGCCTCTGAACTGAGTTACAATGAGGGTCAAGGGCTTTTTTATTATTGAACAATAAGAGAAAACCCTAACCTGAGGAGATCAAGCACCAAGAGTTTATGGGCCCTGTTGGGGTCAGTTGGGAAGCCAACTTCCCGGGGTGGCAACTTGGTCATATTATCTCCGTTTGAGACGTATGATACCTCGTTGGAAATATCTCTTTGAGGAATACAACTAATAATGTGATTTCCTTTTAAATTACTACTTTCAATTTTCCAAACAAAATGTCGTTTAGGGCCTCAAAATGGCTTCGGAAGTTGAGGACCCAAAAAACTACCAAAAATATGAAATTGTGCTACAATTAAGAAAACTGAAAAAAACTAAAAGAAAAATGTTGAGGGTCCAAGTGGAATAAGCGGGTGGTTGCCAATATCCACCTGGATCAGTCCTCCCCCTTAGGAAGTAGTCGTTTCCATTGCATTGAGTTCCTCCATGAGAAGAGGAAACTTCTGCTGAACTTGGTCCCTGATGTGCCATTTTCCTTGATGCACGAGTTGGTTGGATTTGACAACTTGATACAGCTAGATGTTCTGCTGGTGAGTGTTCTTGATCTACGTGTCCATGATCCGAATAGTTACATCTTTCTCCATGCAGTATGGATTTCAATATGTTGATGTGAGCTATTATGCAATGTTGGATGTGTCTAGTAATGGTGGAAAGTATGGCCAAAGGCCATCCACATTGAACACTGGGTGCAGGCCAAGGAATGGGGGAATGCTGAACTTAAAATCATTAACTCGTATAGCCTTGGCATAGTGTATGGCCCATATCAAAGTGGGAGAATATTGCAGTGGGGCCCATTGAGGCACTCCTTCTGCAAATGTAGCCAAACTTTATCACTCACCTGGAACTTGTGTGGCACTCGATGTTGATCATGTTGTTGCTTGTACTTAGAATAGGCTTTGTCCAATATGTCATGGACTTGTTCATGGATGTGTCCAATGCGCTCAATGAATCTATTTTCCTTGTCAGCTTCAAATAGGACATGAGCCAAATCTTCCTGATTTGCTACAAATGGTATGGCCACATCAATGGGACATAATGGCTAGAATCCCAAGCCCACCCAAAAATGGTTGTGACCAGTCAAGTTGTGGAGAGCTCGGTTATAGTTGTTGATTTGAATTGGATCCTAAAACACTCTCTAAGTTTTCATGAACTTTGTAAAATTTCATGCCAAAGTTTCAAAGTATTACAAAGATCAAACTTATCAGAGATATCCTTGAAACAGTCGTAATTTTTGAACAACGCAAAGCAACAAGGACCCTCGATCAAGCACACAGACTGTTGGTTCATGGTAACGTGCGCTATCATGAATTAGCAAAACGGTAGGCCTTTTCTAGAAGTGGGGGTGGTTTCTGATATGCGATTAGAGACAAGTTGCTAATTGCATATCACCGAGAAAACCCCTCAGAGAAGGAAAAGCCCTGAGCGCTCGGAGCTGAAAAGTCATAAAAAGTAATGGATATCACGCCAATTCTGTCAGGGGCAGGGTCCTAGAAAAAACTAGCAAAATATTGGAAGGGCTTCGAGCGGTAAGCGGTTTCAACCGAGTCCCGCCCGATGCCACACAATGGGTGCCACGGATCCGGTGGAAGAGAGAGAAAACTGCTCACATCGGGTGGGTAAACGTCATGTTACTTACCTGCCCGATATGAACGATGACTGTAGGATCTAGAGGCTCCAGATCGATGGCGGAGACACAATCCGATGGATGACTAGATTCAATGGGGTAAATAGGTAGAGTTGTATAAGATTTGAAGTCCAACGTGGACGATGCATTGGCAGAAGATCATGTTCGCAGGCATTCTTGGAGTTAACGTTAAAAACGATCATTTCAAAGACGTCTAAGTGAACTAACACTCGGTTTGTTATGAAATAGGTGGCGACTTCCCTATGAGGTGTTATACAGTGATGATGATGCATAATAGATGAATTTGAACAGACAGAGGCAAGGGAACCAAAAAGTCAGGAAGCAGAAATAAACAGTCAGAAAGCAGATTGGATTTAAAGCCATGATCTGATAGAGAAAGAAGTAGAGTTAGTTAGACGCAGAAAGCTAAGAGTAGAAAGAAGGAGCCGAGATGAACTGCAGAAGCAAAAGGTAGCATCGAACCAGACAAAGCCAGAGAGAGTTAGAGAGAGTCTGTGTGCTCCAAAGAAGGCTTGCGAGGTTCAAACGAACTCCTCTGTATATGCATGTCATGTATGATTCTTATATTGGGCTCATATTACTGTGACCAATAGAGGTCAAGTTTCAGTAAGGAGGGTCTATGTATAGAGACTTGGGGGATCCAAGTGCAGTCCTACTGATTTATATCTGCCATATGAATCAGTCTCACTGTTGTAAGAACTCTACTTTGAAAACATAATAGAGATGCCACCACTGAACGCTAGACTAGGAGACGTAGCCCAAGAGTATTGGGTGAACTCCTTATTAAACTTGTTGTGTTTACATGTTTGCTTGTTATTTTTTCTCTAACTGCTTCAGTGCCTGTGTATTTCACAATCTTATTGATCCGTTGCATAAAAATAACATAGGCACATCCATGCACATGAGTCTGTAATACCTTAATTGTTTCTCTTTGATCAATTCCAGATCAAGTGGTATCAGAACATTGGGTTACTAAGGTTAGACAAGCTTGTAGGTTTTAACCCCATAAAGAAATTACCTGCATACGAATTCTAAATCATAGAAAAATAAATAATGGGATAGCATAACACATAAAAACACATATGCACAGAGATTTGCCCCTGGATCCCAAAACCGGGACTACCAGCTTGATTTTTCATTATATTCCTTTCAATATTACAATACATATTTATACATGCCGAAGCATCCAATACCATGGACCGAAAAACCATCGCGTCAAACCATGGACCGAAAACCATCGCGTCCCAAAAACATGTGCGAAAATCATGCACAAAACCATAGGTGGGTCCGCCCAACCTAACATAGGGTCCAAAACCAAAATTTTCTGGGGCGCTGCCCCGGACCCCATAAAGTTGGGTTACGGGTACCCCTCAAACCCCCTGTTAACTATGTGGAAAGAATATAACACAACCCAACAATCTCCCACTTGTTGTTTTCTTTCCACAGGGGGCCACAGGAGAGCTTAGTCATTTTTCAGCCCTGAAACACCCATTGTTTCTCTACACCAAGAGAACTTCTCAGAGCTCACAGATTTTGTCAATGCATCTGCAGTATTCTTCAAAGTGTCCACCTTTACCAGCAACACCTTTTTGTCTTCTATCATATCCCTCACAAAGTGATACTGAACATCAATGTGCTTTGTCTTTGAATGATATGCAGGGTTCTTTGCCAAGAAATTGCACTTTGGCTGTCACAGTCTATCCTTATAGCTCCCTGTACTAACCCCATACTTGAACACAATCTCTGCAACCAAACTGCTTCCTTGCTTGCATGAGTGGCTGCCATGTATTCTGCCTCTGTAGTTGATAGTGCCACTACAGATTGTTTCTTACTCATCAAACTGACTACACCTCCAAATAGGTTAAACACATACCCACTTGTAGATCTTCTCTGATCCAGATCTCCAGCCCAGTCTGCATCAACAAAGCCACGAATATCCAACACTCTGTCCCATCCTGGTCTTCCTTGGTAGCACAAA